>CM033633.1:36751385-36838885 GCA_019453435.1 Rhinogobius similis | reverse complement strand
TTGCGTGGTCTGTGAACCACTCAGATCTTACATTTTACCAAGGATGAAGTTATTTTTTGGACAACAAAGACTGTATTGTATTGAATTTCCTCGAGCTCGTCTTCTTCATTGTGTCAAACATGCGAGTGTTATCCATAAGAAATTATGACACAACAATACGATGAATTGTTCTTAATTACAAAACATTGGACATGATGGATAAGTGGTTATACTTGTTATATTTGGTGTTTTAGTTCAAGAGCCTCACATGAGTCTCATTTGTGTTGCAACTTTCAAAGCTGAACCTGTGCCTGTGCAAGTCCACCATTGCACTCTAAGAATATTGTATTTACTTGTATTACTTGGTATTACTTAAAGCTCATATGACAGGTTCCACAACACATCTGACTAAATATAGTGATTATATTTAAGATTTTACTAAACATTTTGCCTATTTGTCCACATTTTGACAGTTTTGAAAGTTTGTAATGTTACTTCCTGGTTGAACAGATGTGACATAGGGTGAGGTAATTACGCAACTGTTACCTAGCAACCAGACTGTAAACAAGGGCCATAGGGATTACAATAAATAATACCTGACGACACCTTTATTTTGCTGAATGATGGTAACTATCAGTTTAAACCACGGAAAAATGTGTCTGTGGCTATAAAATGTCACTGTAATTCCAATTGTACGTCGCCTATTGATGACATCACAGAGGGATTCTGTTAGCACGGCTTCCTCCACATACATAAAGCTAAATTAGAAAACAACAATAGAAGTACGCAATTATTTCCACTCAATTAAAAGTATATCTAATTTAAAAAATGCATCAAAACCATAAATACTGCACATCAACTGAAAATATATCCATGATGGTTAAAAAAAATGTAAATAATGTAATGTAAATGTAAGCACTTCCTGTTGTATTTATTTTGTTACTTTCCCTCATATGTATTGTTTATTTTCTTTAGCGGAACCAAATTACCGTCCTTACCGACCTTTTAATCCCTTACTATTTTTAACAAATGAATAATAATTACATCATCACACGATCTCTCTGGGTGGAGTCTGCATGTCCTCCCCGTGTTACCGTGGGTTCTCTCTGGGTTCTCCGGCTCCTCCCACCGTCCAAACACATGACTGTGTAGGTTAATTGACAACTCTAAATTGTCCCTAGTGAATGGATGTGAGAGTGAATGGTTGTCTGTCAATGTCTCTGTCTCTCTGTGTTAGCCCTGCGACGAGTTGGCCACTGTCCAGGGTGTACCCCGCCTAAGGCCCAAAGTCACTGGGATAGGCTCCAGTCACCCGCGACCCCTAACGGGAATAAGCGGTAGAAAATGAATGAATGAATAATTATTATTTTAAAAAGCACTGCGTCCTGCAATTTTAAACTTTTATTTTTCAAGATGTCTTTACAACTGCAACTTCACGGATGTAAAACTGAAACGGAACAGAACCAAAAGTAAAGTGTCTTCTACAAATGCGACATTACCTGCCGTGGACTGACGATTATGCTGCTCCCAGACCCCACAGGTTTCGGCCCCAGATTTGGGCTCAAACCGGACTTCTGTTCTCCCTCATACTTGGCCTCTTCGGTGGGTTTGGTGGAGTCCTGAAGTATCTCAGCGCCGCCCCTTTCTTCTTCAGACGCCGCCGGGTTTCGACTTTGAGCACAGTCTCCAGACCCGGGCAGCTTGGAAGAGGGTCCGTCTGTCTTACTCTGGACCACATACTCGGCGTAGGACAGGGGCTGTTCTGCAGGCGCCGCAGCTGAAGACGCGCTGCTGGTTTCGTCTCGATTTGAAGACAACTTGAACTGTGGCTTTGGCTGTGACAAACGGATGAAGAACAGGCGTGTGTCAACACATTTTACAAAGCAATTTTTAATTTTAACCTGTTGTGATTCTGGCCTGGAATTTTTGTTAATTTATTCCTTTTTATCCACCATCTGATAAAAGGAAACTATCAGCTGCTGGGCATGTTCAATATGAAAAGAAGGCTGTGACTCTCTTATTTTCAGTCACATCAAACATTCTGGGATGAAGTAGAGTCAGTTTGTACTCCAAAAGCACAAATGAAACAAAATACACAAAGATTCTGAAAAATGTAATAGTATTTTTATATGGATTCCAACTGGATTTTTTTTTTAAACTTTATTACAAGTCCCTAAAACTCATTTTTAGTTACATTATCTGCAGCTTTGAAAGAGGAATTGTCAAAGCACAACAAAAGTCAAAACTAGTGTCAAGCAGGCAAAACCGACAAACCAGTTTTACTTTTGTTTAGGTGGACTTTAAATATTGGTTTTCCTCTTTGCAGAGCTTGTTTCCAAGTGTAATTAGAGTAACTAGACAAAATTAATTAAGTAATTAAATTAAGTAATTAGACAAAACTACAGAGTCTGAGCTTCACAGAGAGTCCAGACAATAGTTTGTGGTCCAAAGGATCAGAAACAGCTTCAGTTTGAATTGAGGGCCATTTTAGTTGAACGTTTTAGGAAAAACAAGTCCAAATGATAACCATTGTGTTTATTGGTGTCCTTCTAATTCAACATAAGATTTAGAGCCAAATTTTAATAATGGTTGAAAATTCTGAGAAATGTACATTACTTAACAGGCTTGAAAATGTAATGCTAGTTTTGATAAGAAATATTTCTCCTTCAATGTACATTTTCAAAGTAGGGCTGGGTCATGTCACTCATGATTATATAGGGATGATTTACTTGATATGAAATATGAAAGTTTGACGACAGGGATATTGCCTCACTAAGCAACTGTGGGAAAAGTCAGCAAACTGTGAACACAAACTCCTAGACGCGCTTTGACACCGGAAACTCTGCAGCATAAAACACAAACGTGAGCGATCAGGATGAAGTAAAACATAAGTATCACTCTTTAAACAAGTTAGTACAATATTATAGGGACCACCTTTAAAGAGCCGTCGAGGCCACACCTGCTGGTCAGTGATGTCATGATGTCTCATCACATCTCTGAAGCTAAGCAGGCCAGGGCCTGGTCAGTACTTGGATGGGAGACCACTGGAACAGCAGGTGCCACAGGGGGGCGCTGGGGGAAAGGTCATAGGCAAACGCGTCACCCACATTGCCTAGTAAGAGTGAGTGAGGAGTGGCTGGTAGAGATTGGCAGCCTTGCTTCCATCACTCTGTCCCAGGGCAGCTGTGGCTACAGACGTGGAGAGTGGAGCGAATGAGTGGCAACTGTGTAGAGCTTTGAGAGACTTTGAAGTCTGTAAAGCGCATTACAAGTGTAAGACTTATTATATAGTTTGCTGGTGGAGAGTATGAAACATTCTATGCTCTATGAAGATGATAAAACCAAGCAATCTCCATGGAGACGAGCAACAGAACAAAAGAAGTACTTTTTGGGCAATATAATCTCCTTTAACTGGATAAATGAAACATAAATGAGTTTGTATCATACTGTGTAACCGTACAGGGAAAGCCTGTCCTATTTCAAAGCACTAACTACACTTGTTTACTGCTTAAAATCCCGGAAGCTTTTTTTTGTTTTTGTAGTGTTTTAAAAAACACTGAAAACTTACAAAACACGTGTCCTTATTGAAGAATTAAGGTTTGTTTTTGTATTGTTATTTAACTTATATTTTATGTGTTATTATTTCTGTTCTTGGACATTGGCAATACAAAACTTAATTTGACCAGTAATTAGATCAGATTTTTTTGTGTTTACATGTCCAAGAGAAATCTGATCATCAAAAGATGACACGTGTCAGCTAATCAACGGTTTTTAAACGTTCTGTGATATGAATCTTAAAATAACTATTTCAATCATTGACATTTTCCTTCATTTTGGTCTTTGCCACATTAGTTTGCCCTGTTTTGCATCATTTACCTTCTCCTTTAAAACCTGCACGCGTGAACAATCAGGAAGAAATCAGACTGTTTACTTGACATGAATGATCTGATGACTCCAGAAATCAGATAATGATCGAATTTTTTACATGCATGTGAACAAAACCACTGATATTTCCCCACCGTGGGAAAAATGACATTTGTAAATTCTCGTTTTATGTTGTCTAAACCAGGATTATATTACATACATTACGAGGCTAACAAGGACATAACAGCGCATTTTATGTAGCTAATCGCAATGCCCATTCAAGAGGACATGAGTTTTAAAGAGTTGTGACTGGTTTGTTACAGCATCACAACAACAAAACCTAACGTTAGCTGATGATTATCAATCAGAAAAGCCATGTTTACGTAATCCTGACGCACTGGGGACGCACCGGGGTTCTTTCTTTTGTGAACGCGCTGTCGTCCAGGTTGATGTTGAATCTTTTCTTCATATTTGTGTAATTTAGCACGAAAAGTGAAACAACCGCAGCTCCATCTGTCACTGAGTTCCGCTACACGGGTCAACATCCGGTTTTTTGAAAATACTGAACACGTGGTATTTTAAGTGCGCGAGTGTGAGCAATGTAATGTTATTGTTAGTATTAAAAACGTAACAAATGAAAAGTTGATATTTCCCAATTGTCTGAGTGGTTTGTGAACGAAAGACGCATGGTATGTGTAGTATGATAGTTGTGATATTTATTGTTTCTTTTAACTTTAATAGTTATACTAAAAGTACAGGCTACTTCTGAAACGATTCCATTTAAATTTCATTAATATCCTGATGAGCAGATGTTAGTGAATAAAACTGGTCTACGCGTTTGTACCGTTGCCGTGGAAACAGCGACGCCAACGTTCGTTCGAACAGTCCCGCGGGGCATTGTGGGATACTCTTTCTGAATCATGGCGGATGCGTTCATGGAGTTCTATGGATGCGTTAGTTGGAGGCTAATGTGAGCCGTTAGCACGTCCGCAGTGTTCGCACGAGTTTTAGCGCCGTGTACGAGCACGTCTGCTTCTGTTGTGTCCGGACCGCGTCTGGTGAGTCTATACACCGTTTATTACACGTTAGACGCAAAGGACGGGACGTCTAACGGCTAGATGCTTACGTAAATAAAACGTATGTTAGCCAGGTAGCATGCTAACGTAGCTACTATGAACTGTTGAATGCACAGCTAAACAATTTGCATAAGTTTATTCTGCTTATGTTTTGTCATGCGACACATCTCAAGTTAATCAGAGTGAATCTATATACTTGGAACATAATTTAAAAAGTTTAAAATAGTCCGATACCGAGCACGTAGCGTTAGTTAGCCTAAATGTTAGCTTCGAGCTAACACGAGCTGACTGAATGAAGGCTGCAGCACACCGGACAGGCCTGGACTGTAGTACAGCATGGACAAGTGCGTCTGTGTTGCCGTATTCACCATCACACATTAACCGTATGTCACGGAATAGTTTATTATAGAGTAAGCCTCGTGTGCTGCTGCACTGCCCTGCATCCAGGACAATAAACGTGCCTCAAAGTACGTTGTTTATGCCAATAAATTGGTCACTGACAGAAATCCGTAAATGAGACATATAATGCCTTTTCATGGACTTTATGTTGAACGATAACATAAGTAGATCATCGTTTTACACTTTGTTCATTATAGAATGCAATATTCATCTAAAACGCCTGTAAAGAAGCGCGTCTATTGACCTCCTGTAGAAGTCCCGCCTCTTCATACTGACAGCAGCTGATTGTCGTTTAATTTTTACATGTTCTTGTTTTTTTAAAACTGGTTACGTGACATTTTAGAATTCTACATGTGTCACTCAGTCTTAATTTTTCCAAATAATCACAGTGGGGATGTGGGATAGGGGGTAGGTGAAAACAGGCATTTTCTGAGCACTAGAGCCTCAGTTGCACAGGATTAACTCAAACATGGCAGGCATCAATCAGAATACAACTCTGGGTAAACTAACAATGAGGAAACTGTTTTAACAGGGTTAAAGCTCATTAAAGTTGATTAGCATAATATGCCTCCTTAAAATTTCTAACTGCTACTAACTACTTGCATGAGTATTATTCGCAAGTCTGCTACCGTGTTTCAGACTACTGTGTTTACTGAAAGAACAGTGAAGTGGACAGTGCAAAGTAAAAGGTTGACACTGGTATCATAGTTTTTTCATAAAATATATATGTATAGATTTTTTTTTGTCAGCGCCATCTAGATTACATTTGTAATTGGATGGGAATTGTATTTAACCAATGTGTTACTGCTTTTCGACAGCGTGGCACTGGGTTTGCTCAGGAAGAAAGCGGCCTGGGACAGGGGCGCTGCCATGGAAAGTGCAGAGGTTCTGTCAGGTGAGTAAGAACACATTCATATGAAGATGTTTTGAACCAACCAATGCACTTTTGTTATTTAGACATTTGCATCTTGCATCTGCTCTGTAAACCTGGATTTTGCCTCATTTAATGTGTATTTCACTGACTAAAAGATGACATCAGTCAATGCGTTTTTTCCTCAATAGTGTGTTTTTATTTTATAGGAGAGGATGAGTCTCCAGAAAAGGGGGACTCAAAAGTGGATGAGTTGCCACACAAGAAAAATAAAAAGCACAGAAAACACAAAAGTAAGAAGAAGAAGAGAAGAAGGAAGGGCGAGAAGGACAGTAGCTCTGAAACTGCAGAATCAGAAAAAGAGTCACCACCTCTGAGACCTTTGAGAACAACACGAGCCAGGTGAGAAACACTGAAGCACATGATGTGTGTGGATTATACACTAGATCTTTACTTGGTATATGTTCATAAGATTAGATAAGAGAAGAACATTCACAATACTAACTGATGAATAGTTCCTGTATGGAATAAAACAAAAAGTGATAACGAATAATGCTGTGAATGTGATGTACTTATCAATTGTTTCTTTGAACATGGTTGAATGTTGAAAGACAAAATGCATTCATATGCTTGCTTTCAGTGCTCGGCTGGCAGCAGCTGTAGGAGCAGTAGAGCAGACCGTGTCAAAAGGGGGAAGCAAAAAGCCTGTCACTTCAGGTAAAAATTTAGCAAACCTAAATTGAATTATCACCCACTGCCTTTAAGATTTTACTCTAGTAACATTCTTACTATCTTCATAGATCGGGATGAAGGAGACACAAAATCCAAAAGGCACAAAAAACATGCTGGAAAAAAGAAAAGGAAAAAGAAAAAGAAGGATGAAAAGCAGGAGAAAAAGTCTCTCTCTGGTTCTGCAACAGATAGCAGTTCGGCATCAGGTTCAGACACCGAAGATGAGGAGGCCAAGGAACCTGAAGATACTAAAGTCTGCCCAGACCTCCCAGAACCAGTGTCCAAAGTGAACTGCCAGGAGGACGCGGAGAAAGAGATCCCAATCCCAACAGCCACATCTGAACCACCCGAGATGGTCAAAGAGGAGATCTCAGAGAGGACAGTCTCCCCGTCTGTGCCAAAGGACGGCAGCACCAATGGAACGCAGGCAGAAGTTCAGTTTATGTCCACAGCAGAGGAGGACGACCGTAAACCAGTTGCTGATGTGGGAAAGGTGGATGGACCTGGAGAAACTGCATTCAGTCATTCTCACGCTCTTCCAGACATCATCCCCAAACAGGAAGGTTCTGCATTCAGGGACAGCCAATGTCTGAAACACAACGACAATCCACAACAAGTGCTCCCCGAGTGCAAAACCGAAAGCTCTCCAACTCCGGCTACTTGCTTAGCTGTCACAGTGTCTGAGCTTTGTGACCAACAACCTCCGACCATTAGTGAAAGTTCACAGGAATGTAATGAAGATGAGAATAAAATGATGATCAATGAGCAACCAAAAAGCCCTTCTTCACCTTTAAAGGAAACGTCTCAAGAGATCCGCCAGCCTTCTCGGTCTCGTTCAAAGTCCCCCAAAACTAGAACGTCTCCATCTCCCAAACCACTGAAAAGGGACCTTTCACACTCCCGTTCAAGTTCCCGTTCCATCACACCCAAGAAGAAAGTGTCCAAGTCTCCCAAACCCAAACGGCCATCTGTGTCACCCAAGCGCCGCAAAAGTTCCCCTTCACCAAAAAAGGAAAAGGTGAGATCTCCCAAACGCAGCAGCAGAAGGTCCTCCTCACGATCCCCCAAAAGAAGTCATAGATCTAAGTCCAGGTCTCGGGGAAGAGCAAAGCGGTCACGGAGTCGTACACCTAAACGCGGTGCAGCGGGCCGGCGCTCTCGTTCACGCTCAGTCACAAGGCTACGAAGATCCCTCTCCAGATCGAGGCGAGGTGTGCGCAGATCCAGGACACGCTCACCAGACAGACGGGCAGGTGGTCGACGCTCCAGATCCACATCCCGACATCGCAGGTCCCCACCTCTGAGGTCCAGAAGATCTCGCTCCACGCACAGAGGCAGGAGGTCGAGATCACGATCGGTTACAAAACGCCACCGCTCAAGGTCAAGGAGTCTTCGCAAATCTCCACGTAGAAGGTCCAAATCTCGCTCACCGGTGAGGAAACGGTCACGCACCCCGGGCAGAAGAAACAGGAGCCCCGTCAGAAAGCACCGAACAAAGTCACGCTCTCCTCCAGCCAAGAGAAAGTCTAAAACACCCAAAAAGAAAAGAAACCTCTCCAGATCCAGGTCTAAATCAAGTGATGCACAGTCCAAAGGCAGCTCTCCAGCCAGGTCCACGTCCCCCTCTCCAATGAAAGGGAAAGAGCAGACTGTTCCTAAAGAAGAGGAGCTCAACGGTGACAATACAGATGGTGAGTATGGAAACTAGTGATTTCCTTTGTTTCATACATTGACCCACTTTTTCACATAGAAAGAACTGGGGATAGCTTAGTCACTGTTTTTAAAGCAGGTCCTTCCAGTTGAGCTTTATAGATTGCAGGCTGCTTTTGTGCTACATGCTAAAAGTTTGTTTTGCTGATGTGTTGGACTGACAGACCTGAGTGCATTTGTGGCACTACAACACAGGAGTGATGCGCAGTACGTCTTGCCTGATAAATCAAGACTGAAATGTTCTGTGTGGGATTTACAGGCTGGTTATCACTCCCTTCTTCTAATCTCTGGCCAAACTCCCTCAATGGGAGACCGCTGGGAAAACCAGGTGCCGCAGTGTGGCAGCAGCGGCTTAATGTAAACTGTCACCCACTTGGTTAAATTACACAGAACAACATCAACCCTCTCTCCTCAGATTAGCAGTCTTCTGTGCTTCACTCAGTGATTTTTGAGGACATCTGCCATGTTTTTCAGTTCTGTAATTACATTTTATTACTTTATTTTTTACACAGTCTATGCGTTTCCTTGATTTTCTAATCTGCCTCTTGCTCATGCCCATATGAAATCAGAGATTTGACTGTGGCACAGACTATACATCTTTAAGAAAAGCATGTAAATAGCATTTAGTTTTGGCTGGTCAGGTTACATCCTTGACTCCTCCATCTGAAGAGGGACTGGGGTTCCTATAAATATTATGTGTAGTGTATTTTTAATGTATTTATTTAACACAGTCTAGTTTTTAAGCAAAATGCGTTGCTTACTCGGGCTAAGTGTATTAGTTTGACCGTCTCAGTTCTCAGCTCTTAACTGCTCTGGGGGACTGGGTTGTCATCAAGATGATGCTGCTTTGACTATTAATTAATCCTTTGTTTTAGTTAAGTTTGTTGTATTTTTTAACTTCATATCATTTGATGTCTTTTAATTTGCAGCTGTCTTGAAATTAATGTCTGGTGCCGCTGCTTCCAGTTTTCAAACTGATAACACTTCAGAAAGGCTTCAAGAGAAACCTCTGGACATCACTCAGAACAAAGAGGAAACCGGGCATCTGAATGCAGACGAAGATGGCATGTCTGCTGCCCCTGCCCCTGGTCCCGATGTGCCTAACAGTGAACAAGAGACATCTCCAGCTAAAAGTGAGTCTAAACCATCTCCACTGGCACAGAAGGAGCCCTCCACATCCCGCTCCCCAGTGCGCCGGCAGCAGCTGTCCCGCTCTACCTCATCGCCACGGTCCACACCCAAGCCTCGCAAGAAGGCATCTCGGTGAGTTTAACATTGGGACGAGTGTTGGGACAATGGCACGAATGTGATATATTGCTGAAGTAAATAGAGATGGTAAACGTTATTGTAAAAACTAATTTTGTAACGCTACGGCTGCACAATATATCACAATCAAATCAATTATCAGTCCACAAATGTCCTGTCATTTTTATGAAAATCTTGTTGTACCTGTAGAACTATAGACCTCTACAAACATGCTCAGGAATTCATTGGATTATTGTATTCGTTTATGTGCACTCTAAACAGAATTCCACTTTTTAAACACGTATCACAACTCTAAATTCAAAACTTGCCAGAATAATTACATTTCTTTTTGTTTTTTTTCCCCAAAATGGTGCAGCCCTATCTCTGACTCAAAAACCAAAAGCTGGATTATCCCCCAACAGCTATTCTAAAAGAATACTATTGTTTAAAGCAAAAGCATGAGATTGAAACACTGCATCTTTAATGAGTCATTTAAGTTATTTATTCAACCGTCTACAGCTCAAAGCTTATTGTAAAAAAAAAAGAAGTATAACCAAAAGGTCCCCTCTAGTTCAATGAAAAAGTGCCCACAATAAGTATTGACCCCCGTTATTCTTCTTGCAAATGTTAATTTGTATATAACAATGGCTTTACAATTCCTGTTTAAGTGTCAAAAGCATTTTAGTACTTTATAAAAAGCTAGTGAGGTGAGGGGAAAAGTCTGTGAAGATCAGGGTCGTAAAGATGTTGTTTTTTCCATAGGTCCAAGTCTCCAGGGAGGAAGAAGTCCAAGTCCCCAACAGAAAGAAAGAAGAGAAAATCTAAATCCAGAAGTCCTGGTCGACGAAGGCGGTCCAGTCGCTCCCCTTCCCCTGTGCGCCGTAAACGCTCCTCCTCCAAGTCTCGAACAAGGATGCGCAAGTCCAAGTCCAGGTCTCCAGTCAGGAAGAGACGTTCACGCAGCCGTTCTATCGCGGCCAGGGGAAAGAGGCGCTCCAAGTCTCCAGACCGGAGGAAGCGGTCCAAGAGCAGGTCTGCAGGGAGAGGTAAACGATCTCGGAGCCGCTCTACTGGAAGGGGCAAGCGATCCAAGAGCAGGTCTGTGGGGAGAATTAAACGATCCAGGAGCAGGTCTGCAGGCAGGAGGAAACGCTCCAGGAGCCGCTCTAAAGGCAGAGGCAAGCGGTCCCGGAGCAGGTCTGCAGGCAGGAGAAGGAGGTCTCGCTCTGGAGACAGGAGTCGGAGGTCCCGCTCACGTTCCTCTGACCGCAGACGCAGGTCCCGCTCCAGGGGCAGAGGCAGAAGGCCGGCCTTTCGCAGTGGCTCCTTAGACAGACGGGACCGATGGAAGAGAGAGCCCAGTCACTCTCCCGTGCTTATCCTCCGCAACCAGCGACGGTCAGGCTCCAGAGCCCGACGCAGTAACAGCAAGACTCCTCCACGGATCACTGAGCTGGGTAAGGCTTCACACTTTACCTTTACTCCAGGGGTGGGTAATTATTTTTTCCCCCTGAGGGCCATGTTCAAATCCAGAGTGGTGGAACTGGACCACTAGCTCCACAAATTAATTATCTAACTTTTTATCCATCTCAATTAAGGAACAAGTGCAGACCGATTCAATGAAATTTATTTTTATAGCACCCAAAATCACAACAATAGTTGCCTCTCTGGGCCACAGGTAGAAAGCAGATTAAATAAACTAAAATTAATAAATAAAAAAAAAAATTCCACACATTCCATAGCATAACTAATATAACAAAAAAAGAGTAACAAATATCACGAACCCGCGATGCTGGATTGAAACGGGGTGCATTAAGGTACATCAGATTGTTTTTCGATTGAGTTTGCTTTTGCAATGGACTTTTCTTTCTCTAACTTAAGTTTGCAGTTTTTGGCAGTGCATATTAATTAAGATTTGCATGTAAATATGCCAAAGTTAGCCAGAAGTCCCCGGACAGATGGTAATTGTCTACACAAAGTAAAATTACAAATTCAAGGTCATTTCCTAAAGACTGGCAATATTTTTCTGTAGTTTTTGTGTTGTTTGGCTCATGCAGTACACCAAGTATGCGCCTGATGAATTAAAAACACTGGTATTTAAAGGTCTCAAAGTGTCCACAACGGTTTCAGAGAGCATGGGGGACTTTGGACAGAGAATTAGGATCAAAGCTGATGTTGTTTGTCTTTTGTCGTGCTTGCACAATAGATTTTTATCATGTTTGTGTCTTTCAGATAAGGACCAGTTGCTGGAAATCGCCAAAGCCAACGCTGCTGCCATGTGTGCGAAGGCTGGTGTGCCTATCCCTGAGAGTCTGCGTCCCAAAGCCATCCTCCAGCTGCCACTGCCCACTCCCACCCCTGCCCCGCTGTCTCTGCCTCTGCCCCTGCCCCTCCCTATGGGCATGGGGATGCCCAACATGAGTGCGATGGGTCTGTCCGGCCTCTCTGGGATGCCCAGCATGTCCAACATGACCATGAGCGCCGCTATGGCCAGCATGACGGCGGCCACCATGACTGCTGCCCTCACTAACATGGGGGCTCTGGCTGCCATGCCCCCCCTGGCTCCTCTGCCCACCATTACCAACAAACCCCCCCCCAGCCTAGCCCCGCCCGCCCCAAACCTCAACCTGGACCACATCGAGGAGGCCAAGAGGAAAGTGGCCCACCAGGCCAACGTGCACACCATCAAGGAGCTCACTGAGGTATTCCTCATCATCCCCCCCATTTTAATTATATTTAGAAATACTTTATTGAGTAATTTAAACCCACCTGACACATTTCACATGAATTCAGTTACTTTTTTGGACATAATATTTATACATAATTCTATTTTTTCACTTCAAATTTATATTTCGAAAAGATGTTCTAATCCACCATAGACCATAGATGTTTCAGAATTCAAATGTCTGTTTTGTGTTTGCAGAAGTGTAAGATGATCGCCAGCAGCAAGGAGGAGATGGCCATTGCTAAACCCCACTTCTCAGATGATGAGAGCTAATCTCTGCTCGGTGAGCAATCTACTACTCTACCCTACTTTTACCTACTTTTTTGCCAAAGGGTCCAAAAATAAAGAACGTTAATGGTTTCTGTGACAAGATAAAAGATCTAGTTGTAGAAGCTATGCCTTTTAGTTCCTTTCATATGATGTCATCTGCATTAGCTGAGGTGTGAAGCTAACAAGAGGCACTGCTCTGTCTGAAGCTCTGTTACTCAAGTTAGACTTTAATCTTGAGCACAATCTGACCATAAAGAACTGATTTAGCTGGAAGCTTTATTTTTATTTTTTTCAACTGACTTAGGCTACAGACCATAACTTTACATTGGTGACTATGCTAGCAAGTTCATTTTTTAAAATATATTTTTTCACAATAAAGGTAAGGTTAGGGTTAGGATTGTGGTTAGTTTAGAAGTTAATTTGGTTTATAATTAAGTTTAGGGCTTTGGCGCAGGTAAGATAACCGGGTCTCAGCAGAACTGAGTTGGAGAAAAAAGGACGCTAGCTACTAACTGCAGCTAACTACAGCAGCTGAGCTGATTGCAGTTAGTCACCCTCACCATTTTATTGAAAGTCAAACACCTAAACAGGATCATATCCGCTCAGATTGATCACACAGTACTTAGCAGTGACAGCACCCTGGGGGGTGCATGTATTTCTATGGGACTATAAGTGATGACGTCACACACAGCATATTTCTCGCTTATTGTAAATATTCTTTTCATGTAATAAGTAGAGATGCACCGATACCACTTTTTTCCAAACGAGTATGAGTACGAGTACTTAATTTTGAGTACTCGTTGATACCGAGTACCGATACTGTCCTTAAAAATTCAAACTCCACTTAGTTACATTTGAAAATGCTTTTTTCTTTAATTTTGACTAAAGTAAGCAATAATTACTTACATTCAACTTTAACAGCTTAGCAGCTTCTTTTGATTTTCTTTCACTTTTCTGCCTCTATGCCATGTTTTAACATCTCTATATGAAATATGTTGGGTTTGAATCGAGTTGGCTGCCATAGGCGCTGCCATAGGGACTGAATGCGAGCGCCGTGCGTCGTAAACAGGAAATAGCTGATGCTAACGTGTGCTCGCTTTGTTTTGCTAACTCTGTGGCTCAGCAAACAAAGTTATCGTCTCTGGAAATATGCGTTTTTTTTACCAGATCAAGGCAGCGTTTGGTGAGGAATTATTTTGCCTTTATATTTTCTTTCTGCAGTTTCGTTCTCACCTGCGTCTGCGTTCTCAGTTGGCTAATGCTAACTTGTGACCTGACCGATAAGGCTCTTTTGGATTCAATATCGATTCTGATGATTAGGGACAAGTGCCAATTTCCGATGAACTGACTGATGTTTACACAATTTTTTCTTTTCAAAAAGAACCATATAAATGCTGTTTATTAGCATTTGCTGTGCTTGAAACCTCAGATTCAAGTCTAACTTGAGTAACAGCGTCAGACAGAGCAGAGCCTCCAGTTATGGTCACCCCTTCACATCATGTGAAAGGGATCAACCAGTGCAGCCCGTTCAAAGTTCCATTTCCATATTTTGATTAAACTTGTGTCTTGCGCAGGATTGACTGAAGAATGGAAGGAAGAGACTGAAGAGCTGATTTTAGAAACCCGACCCACCCTGGCTCTTGACTGACTGATGCAGAGGGCGGTGTCATCCTCTGCTCTCCTCCTCCTCCTCCTCTGCTGCACCGGAGACAAGAGACTGTCCGGAACACGCCAATCCAACACACGTGTACTCCCGAGTGTGCGCGGCGCCCCCTGTCCCCACACGGCTGTACAGGTCCTTCTAACTGGTGTTTTTTTTGTAAAAGATTAGTTTTAACCGAGTCATTCGTAAAGCGCTCTGTGTAGTTCCGCCGTGACCCCGGGTTAGCTGTACTTTTCTCAACCACGTTTCAATGTTTTTATAACCTCCGGAGCAGCTCTAGCGTGGCACCGAAAATGTAGACGGCTCTTTGTTCACCAAACACGATGACCCTGGGTGTGTCTTTAGAATAGGACTGTTCAAAAACTCAAAACGTGTCAAAAATCTAAAGGAAATGACTAGGAAATTAGGAACAAACCAAGACTAAAATAGGAAGTTTGTAAAGAATTCTATCATCTGAAAAACCTCAGTAATGTATTCATTTTCCTATAGGTTTAGTTTTTGTTGTACAGAATATTGTTTGCTGTTATTGCAATTACAGATTTTGTGATATATTGCAGTCCTAATTGTTCCACATTGATTTTGTAGTCTGACTTAATTTGCTGCAACGCTTAATCAGAATAACTGCAACTGCTCTACCATTGAAATAGTCGTTATCTGGACTAAACAGACTCTAAAACCATACAGGAAGACGTTTTATCACAAATAGGGTGGCATTATTACACTTTTGAATCAATAATACAATTTATCTGTAAATATTCGCTATCTAGACGCTTTCAGTCACCATATTTCAACCTTTATTCGGTTAAAGAAATAAAACTAGTCAACAATTGCAATAACTGTACTAAATTGACCTTAGAGTAATTAAGCATTTTGGAAAAGACCAAAATGGAATGAAGAGTCGGTGTGTGATAAGGTCAGCGCACATTTATTTTCAATCCAATATTGTTCTTCCCAAATTCTTTAATAGCGTTCATTTCTTTATACTTTTCGTGCGTGTTCCATTATGACATCTTTATGTATCAGATAAGACTTCTTAATTTGGTTTATGGTTGCAAGGCCATCATAATCTCGTCTACTTATGAGCAGTTCTGGCATCTGCTGTAATGTTAAACTGCACTAACTCATTTGAAAGAAAGCAGGTTTGTGCTGGTTTAACTTCTAAATAGAACTGAAGGAATTCTAAACGCTGTAAATCAAATCCCTCGGCTTCACCCATGTCCCGGTCTGTCTTATACACTGTTTTCTGTTCCGTATAAAAACCACTATTGACACCCAGGGCCATCAAACTATCTGCATCTGAATTATTCTCACATTTTATTTGTAATCACTCAGATTTAAAATTTGGATTTTATTTCATTTGATGATGTTGCTTGCCTTGTACATAGCAGTGTTGGTTATTAAACTTGAAAAGAGCTGTACCCAAATGTCTCCTGTCTTCTCTCACACTATTTTAAAATCTGTTGTTTCTCCAATGATCAAAGATTTGGGATTTAATGTGCATTTTCTTGCTCAAGCTTGAAACACAATGCATACAATTATTGTTAATATTTGAAGAAAAAAATATTTCAGGGGACATCACAACATTCTAGAATCACTTTAGTTTTAAATCGATCTGAGACAGGTCAGAATTCTCAGGTAGGAACTGCTGTGTAACTGTCAGATTATGGTCCATATCGCTGTAATTACTGGGTCTATCCACATGAAACAAAAACTGGCACAAAGTTCAACGTCAGATTAAATAAACTAAACCAGAACTATATTTTCCACAATTGCTTCAGAAAATGTTGCCATTATTCAACTCCAAAGATGCAAGGTGAAAAAATAAAATCAATGTGTGTTTTGTGGAGCCAATCCTTAATAATAATAATATGGTTCAGCATCTGTGGAGTGTACCGTATATTTCAAGATTTCTTTCAAAAACAAGCTCACATACAGTTATTATGGAGCGTAGTGCTCACAAAGTGCGTACCTCAAGCTTTCGCTTTTTAGTAACGATGAGGCTCCTATGGAAGCCCGTTTCCGCCAGTAAAAAAAAATAAAAGCCCCACAGGAAGTCAGAATTTCGAGTTTAAAAGTCAGAATTTCGAGTTTTAAAGTCAGAATTTCGAGTTTTAAAGTCAAAATTTTGAGTTTAAAAGTCAGAATTTTGAGTTTTAAAGTCAGAATTTCGAGTTTTAAAGTCAAAATTTTGAGTTTTGAAGTCAGAATTTCGAGTTTTAAAGTCAAAATTTTGAGTTTTAAAGTCAAAATTTCGAGTTTTAAAGTCAGAATTTTGAGTTTAAAAGTCAGAATTTCGAGTTTAAAAGTCAGAATTTTGAGTTTAAAAGTCAGAATTTCGAGTTTAAAAGTCAGAATTTCGAGTTTAAAAGTCAGAATTTCGAGTTTAAAAGTCAGAATTTCGAGTTTTAAAGTCAGAATTTCGAGTTTAAAAGTCAAAATTTTCAGTTTTAAAGTCAGAATTTTCAGTTTTAAAGTCAGAATTTCGAGTATTTTCAGGTATAAAGCAGCAGACGCATTTGGGGTATTTACACAATGGCATGCCAGCTGGCAGTGCTGGCGAGCTCCAGTGACATAACAGCGGCTACAGTTCAAGTGTTCCCCCCACACTAGTGACAACCACCTCGGGCTCAAAGGTCTGGACTGCTTCGTGACACGTCTGCGGTGTGCACTTCGTGGATCGTTCAGACGTCCACTGCAGTAGCGGTGCCACTGCTGCTGAGGAAACAAGCAGCATGTGCGGTCTAAACTGGACACTTTGCTGGGTTAACTGGCCAAGTCTACAAGCAAAGAGCTGCACGACTGCGGCGCATGCTGAGCTCAGAGCTCAGATCTGGACCTGATTTAGTCTTAGTCCGGACACTCAGTGAAAAGCCCGTGGACTTAGACTCCGTTCCCCGTGGCGCGTTCAGACTGGTTCAGACTGACAGCACAACAGCACCTGATCAGAAACACGGCTGATACCTGAAAAAACTCGAAATTCTGACTTTAAAACTCGAAATTTTGACTTTTAAACTCAAAATTCTGACTTTTAAACTCAAAATTCTGACTTTTAAACTCAAAATTCTGACTTTTAAACTCAAAATTCTGACTTTTAAACTCGAAATTCTGACTTTTAAACTCGAAATTCTGACTTTAAAACTCAAAATTCTGACTTTAAAACTCAAAATTCTGACTTTTAAACTCAAAATTCTGACTTTTAAACTCAAAATTCTGACTTTTAAACTCAAAATTCTGACTTCTAAACTCAAAATTCTGACTTTAAAACTCAAAATTTTGACTTTTAAACTCAAAATTCTGACTTTTAAACTCAAAATTCTGACTTTTAAACTCGAAATTTTGACTTTTAAACTCAAAATTCTGACTTTAAAACTCAAAATTCTGACTTTAAAACTCAAAATTCTGACTTCCTGTGGGGCTTTTTTTTTTTTTTTTTACTGGCGGAAACGGGCTTCCATAGGCTCCAGTTGTTCAGAAGAGAACAGATAATATCAGGAAAGTGTAGTTATAAGTATGTCCACCAGGTGGTGCACTCTGCCTATATTTCAACTGTAGTCCACTGTTGGATGATAACTTTCTATTTTTAGTTGTTATCGTGTTATTATTGTTCACGACAGCACATCAGGGTTTATCAGTTTTATTGTAACAGCAGCATTATTAGTGTTTTATCCTCTTGTTTTAATATTATTGTTTTATTACTGGGTTTCAGAGTGATGAGAACACAGCGCCAGAGCATAGTTCTTAACAATTCTAAACGAAACAATTTCTTTTGAATGATCCAAAGTCCTCAAAATGTGACCTATAAACAAGAAGTAGAAACACAGCAAGAGTGGAACACCGTGTTTACGTGGAGCAGGAGTCATTACTGACGTCACACTGTTTAAAAGGTGAGGTTAAGGCACACTTTATTGTCCCTGTAGAAAAATCTGTCATCAGCATTTGACCCATCCTTCTGTCAGGAGCAGTGAGCACCATAGTGCGGCGCCTGGGCCCCAGGGCCCCAGGGCCCCAGGGCCCCGGGGCCCAGATCCAGAGCTTGGTCAGAACCTGAGCAGGAGGATTTGACCCATGGAGCATGTTTTAGGCTGAAGCAGAAACAGACACAGGGTCCATGAAAGGGACAGGGAGCCCACCACACACACACACACACACACACACACACACACACACACACACACACACACACACACACACACACACACACACACACACACACACACACACACACACACACACACACACACACACAGCTCAACTCAGCTCATTCACAGCCAGTCAGATCAGAGCTGACTTAACAATTTAATAAATGGACGATAGTTTAATGCCAAGCTGTGGAACATTCCAGGCAAAACAATACAATCTCCATGGACACAAGTACACATCCGTACACTTCCAACAAAAAAGTTACACAGTGCACCTTTAATGTCATTAGTCATACAAAGTCTATGTTGAAAGGCACAATAAGAGCATGTTTCAGTGATGTTTCCTTGTGGCTCCACACCAGACACTGTCACAATACGAAATGGACAGGAATATTCTAATCCAGACTCAGTGTAAGAGTGTAATCTCCCGCTGAAATGACACTGAGCTAATCCCACTAATCTGCACACACAATTAACCAGAAGGACACTAATCACATCCATCTGTAATATCTATAATTACAGTAAAGAGGAGGGGCTGAGTCAGTGCCGAAAATGTGTCAAAATAAAATCCACACATGCCCAGAAGGTTCTGCACAAACGCAACACACGTGGAAAAACGAAATCTAACATGCACTGCTGTATGAGTTTTATCTTTCTACAAGTATATTTCAAGTTAAATATGGAAAAAACACAACATTTACAGTAACGCTTAATACACCCGAGCAAACAGATGAGTGCAGACTGCAGAGAAACCACTAACTGTAGTGGGATTATTTCATGTTCGACTGTCTGGGTCTGGGGAAAAAAGGGACTCTGACAGGTTGGACTGCTAATTTATCTAATATACATTCATTCATTAATTCATTTTCTACTGCTTATTCCCGTTAGGGGTCGCGGGTGACTGGAGCCACTGTCCGGGGTACACCTTGGACAGTGGCCAACTCATGGCAGCAAACACAGAGAGACAGACAAGGACAGACAACCATTCACTCTCACATTCATTCACTACGGGTAATTTAGAGTTGTCAATTAACCTACACAGTCATGTCTTTGGACGGTGGGAGGAGCCGGAGAACCCAGAGAGAACCACGGTAACACGGGGAGGACATGCAGACTCCACCCAGAGAGATCATGTGATGTTGGTCTGGCCTGGGATTCGAACCCACAATCTCCTTGCTGGGAGGCAGAAGCTCTAGCCGATCTGCCACCGTGCACCCTATCTATCTAATATACAGCTGAGATAAATATATTACAAATTTTGAAAAAAATCTTACACATTTTACCCCAGTTTAGCAGTTTTTCTTCTTTTTTTTACTTCCTGGTTGTAAATGATGACATCACACAAGGAAACCATCCTGTACACTACACCAAAACATCTCATTTTATTTGATACACGTTGATACACCTATTTTGTCGAATAAACGTTTAATGGGCCAAAATAGTCGTTTATTTTGTGTAAATTATGCATGACCTTTGTCTCCCTAGTGTGATGTCATGTGTTTATTTCCTGTAATAACATATTTTTCCACTTTTCTTCACAAACAGCTTCCTGATTGGTGTAAAGCTATAATTTATGTTTATAAGAGGTATTATATTAAACTATTATTAAACTTAATCATTTCAAAATTAGAAAATCATTATAAACTGTCATATGCACTTTAAATGACCAGAATTTGCAGGGGGTCAAAAGCGTGCTATATAATTGTGCATTTATTACAATAAGAGCCAAATATGTAAAAGTGGCGTTTTGTCTGTGGTGTTGTTTTATTATTGTTCACTTGGAGGCGCTGTGGGCTCAGTTTTATTGTCCTCAGATGGGAGGAGAGGGAAGGTTGACCATGAAAGGACCGCTTTGGCAGAGTTTGTACTGCATTCTGTTTGGACCATTGCGGTGTGTAGTGCAGTCCTGGTGGTGATGAGCGACAGGTGAAGCAGTGGCCCCTGGTGTGGCACTGGAGTTAAGAGCAGCACTTCTGGAGCACAGTGCACGCTGCTTCTGTGGACCCTCACTGACATTCTCTCACTGACTGGTGGCCAAACTCTCAGAAACAGCTGTCTGCGTCGTCTAGAGCTGTGGACACATTTTAGCCCCATTTTCCTCTGATTTTCAGCCGTGCCTGGTCAGTCCCAGTCGCAGCTGCTCACTGTGTTGTTGCAGCTGGACTTGAATCTGAATCACAAAGTATGGACCACACGATTTGAGCTCAGAATTATAAAAACGATCCTGGACACTCTATAGGTAATGTTTACTGACACTTCAGCACACACGAAGCCCAGCGGCCAAAGGGAAGACGTGGAGGAGACAAAGAAAACATCATCTGGGCTAAAACGTTCTGTTTTCGGTGTTTCAGAAGAGAGAGAGAGACACAAACAATGGTAACAGAGAGGCACATAGTGATAGTTCTGCCTAAACACCAAATGTAAAAGGCATAAAATGCAGACAAACACTCATGACTGGACTCACATTTGAATCACAAAGTGTGCAGCGCAGAAAGACACTGCCCTCCAGTCGCAGCATTTCCAACATGTTTGAATTTTAAGGCTGATTTTGGACGTGCTCCGGTGCAGCAGACTATAGAGGGTATACAGACATTCTTTTATATGAAAACTGCTCCTCAACATTCTGATTGAGCTGAGAGGCAGAAATATAGGCAGTACAACCGATAAAATGTATGTCTTTTCTTTTCTTGGCCTAAATATTTGTCCGTGAAGCTTTTGTTTCACTCAAATTAACTTTAGTATAGTAGAAAGTATTTTCTCTGTTGTTGCTCCAGCTGTGCAGAGCTCACTTAACTGCTGTTAGCAAACAAACAGTAGATTTAGAACACTTTCCCTGCCCCACAACAATTAATTTCCTCAACACTTGGGCTGTGTCCAGATATCCTCCCTGTAGTCCTGGTCCCTCACTTACTCCACAGCCCTCACTCTTCAGCAGACTCTGCTGCACTCACTCCCAACCTTGAGGTCGAGACCTAAATTTGGGTCGTCAAAGATTCTCAGGGAGTCCCCAAGATTTTTCAGAAAAGAGGTCCAAACTAGACTGTGTGAATCTGAATGAATAGATAGCATGTTGATTGTATGATTGTAAGTATTTTGTAATCATTAATGCTCTATAAAATCTTTATTAACCATCAAATAAATATATTTTTACATCACATATATATAAGGCAGTAGCATCTCAGGTTGGAGAAGGCTGTTGGGGGTCAACATTTCCACACTGGGAGAAAAAGAACCACTGCACTGCACTCCCGCTCACAGAGCCATTCAGACTCAGACTTCCTCCTCACCGCGGCGTCCTCCTGTGACTCTGGCATCTGGGAGAAAAAAAAGGCAGCAAAACTCAGATAAAAAATGTATTTATTTATTAATACTGGTCAAATCGGTCGGACACGTACATGTTTATAGACTGATAATCATTATACTAGTTTTATTTAACATGGATGACACACTAAACATTAGACTGACTGGATTATTGAGGTTTTTGCCTGCTGCCGCTTCTGTTATTCCAACTCTCGCATTGCATTGTGGTCAATATTGACAAGTCTAGTGACCAGCACTGGACACTACTTTTGATGGCAAATTGTTGGAATTTTTTAGCAAACTACACATGACAGACATTGGGACCTGACTAAAATGGTGTGAGCCTTTAATAGTGTCCAATAGGGAACAGTGTGAACCCCTGCACAGCCTGGGACTCACAAACATGTTCTTTAAAGACATAAACGTAATGAGTTCAACTGAGTCTGAGCCCAAAGTCTGTCACTGATAAATGTGAGCTTTTACAGGAGACAATGCCACCACTCTCCATCGACTCATGTTTCCTTTCACTGCTGAAAATCAGAATGTGGTGGTGTCACCTGTAGAGCCTCCATTGGCCCTCTCTCCTCAGTGGGCGGGGTTTACAGCTGAGGGCTCGGGGAGTCTGGACTTCGTGGATCGATGCAGGCTCCAGCTCCAGGATGGATGACCTTAATGCGTCCTTTGGGGGTCAGAGGTCACACTGACTTACTCAGTCGCTCAAAAACAATTACATGACTCTTAAACAAAATAACAAGCTCAGATGGTATAATGAAGAGCGCTTTGTTGACTAATTTAGCTTTAGCATCATTAGTAAACCAAGAACAGTGTTGTCTTGTCGTTTAAAGATATTGATTGTGTGTAAGAGAATCACTGAATCGTATGGAATACAAAGCAGGCTCCATTTGAACACAATCTGTATCAGGCCCATGCAGCACAAACTTTCTGTTCATCTGGAGGACTACTTTTCCAGTGATGGTACGTGGCTCTGTTTTATTTGATTATACATAAATATGAAATAAAGTTCTATTCAGCTGTATTGTTATTATTTTCTTTTCATAAATTATCAGAAAGTGACAAATCACACGTTTTGAGAAAATAAGGTAAGAATATTAAGGAAAGAGAAGGGCTGGCTTGAAAGAGCAGTGAAAAAAGCATTCCAAAGTAAAGAAAAGCCTTCTTTAAAGCAACAGTATGTATGTTTCTGGTGGTGGTATGTCACCTGCATGAATCCATGGAAATAGAGTTAAAACCATTGAGTTATAATATAAACCCGAGAATACATGGGCTGTGTTACTGTGGCAGTTGCGGCGGCCATCTTATGAGTGGAGAAAGAGTAACATGTAGATAGAAAATAAAAAACAGGGCGATAAAAATCATAGAATCAAGAATTTATGACATAAACTTCAAAAATGTTAATGGTATTTTTCATTAGTTTGGTAGAACATGAGCTTTAGATAAAGTACACACACAATTATTATGAAAAAGTCCAGCTCCATGACTGTATATGTGTTGGAGCTTGAACTGGACATTGGTTACTATAGGTTACCATAGTGACGTTCTCTCTAGCCTTTAACTCAATGGTTAAGACTAGACTTCTGAACATTTTACAAACTAATATGTGTACAAATTGAACCAGAATCCATTTTTCAGATTCAAATGTCCAAAACGTGTGCAATTTTGGCATTTTTTACACATGCCTTTTTATTATCATTATTTATGCTTTATTTCTATACAAAAACATCACATGATGAAAAACCTGTAATACATTTTCATTCACCTGTAGAGTCTCACCTTAAACTGGGGGTAAATGGTACAGGTGTCCCGGGGCCCAGGGCAGGGTGTTGCATTTTTCTACACTCTAATCTGTTTTTGTTGTAATAAAGTGCATTGTGGTTGAGTAAAGTCCTGTGAAACTGTATATAATTATGCATGCCCTCTGGGGGCCCGTCACTCCTTTTAAAAAAGGGGAAATCATTGCTCATATTGTAGCGTCGTTCACAAATAAAAGTAGTGATTATAATTTGCAGTTAGTGTATTTCCTTATAGTAATAATAAATTTCTTGCTTAGATTTACATCTTACATTTGCAGCAGGGTGCACGGTGCAGAGCGGCTAGAGCTTCTGCCTCTCAATAAGGAGATCGTGGGTTAGAATCCCAGACCACCCCAACATCATGGTTTCGAATTCCGAACCACCCTAACATCACACGATCTCTCTGGGTGGAGTCTGCATGTCCTCCCCGTGTTACCGTGGGTTCTCTCCAGGTTCTCCGGCTCCTCCCACCGTCCAAACACATGACTGTGTAGGTTAATTCAACTCTAAATTGTCCCTAGTGAATGAATGTGAGAGTGAATGGTTGTCTGTCAATGTCTCTGTCTCTCTGTGTTTGCTGCGACGAGTTGGCCACTGTCCAGGGTGTACCCCGCCTAAGGCCCAAAGTCACTGGGATAGGCTCCAGTCACCCGCAACCCCTAACGGGAATAAGCGGTAGAAAATGAATGAATGAATGAATTTGCAGCAATTTCTTTCTTTGTATACATTAGCACAGCGCTATTCAACTTAAGGCACGGGGGCCAAATCAGGCCCTCCAAGGAATATGATCCGGCCCTCAAACCATCTTCAAAAATATAGAAAATATCTTATGTCTTGCTATTGGTTTAGACCTTGTTTAGTCCTAGTTTAGAACCTGGTTTAGTCCTGGTTTTGACCTGGTTTAGTCCTGGTTTAGTCCTGGTTTAGACCTGGTTTCAGAATCAGAACACAGGAACTTGCTTCGGCGTAAGGTGCAACATAAAACAATGAATACAATATATTAAAATATATAAAAGAGGGATGCATAAGAGTAAGAAGAAGACTATATACAGAAATGTACAGCTGGGTAGACAGTGGCAGTGCAAATAGATCTTTTATAATATTATTCTTAAAGTGGCAGGTGTTACAAAGTGTTCATGAGTCCAACGACCACACGGTGATGGAGGAGGTGAGGATGGACCACACGGTGATGGAGGAGGTGAGGATGGACCACACGGTGATGGAGGAGGTGAGGATGGACCACACGGTGATGGAGGAGGTGAGGATGGACCACACGGTGATGGAGGAGGTGAGGATGGACCACACGTGATGGAGGAGGTGAGGATGGACCACACGGTGATGGAGGAGGTGAGGATGGACCACACGGTGATGGAGGAGGTGAGGATGGACCACACGTGATGGAGGAGGTGAGGATGGACCACACGGTGATGGAGGAGGTGATGGACCACACGGTGATGGAGGAGGTGAGGATGGACCACACGTGATGGAGGAGGTGAGGATGGAGGAGGTGAGGATGGACCACACGGTGATGGAGGAGGTGAGGATGGACCACACGGTGATGGAGGAGGTGAGGGAGAGGTGAGGATGGACCACACGGTGATGGAGGAGGTGAGGATGGACCACACGGTGATGGAGGAGGTGAGGATGGACCACACGGTGATGGAGGAGGTGAGGATGGACCACACGGTGATGGAGGAGGTGAGGATGGACCACACGGTGATGGAGGAGGTGAGGATGGACCACACGGTGATGGAGGAGGTGAGGATGGACCACACGGTGATGGAGGAGGTGAGGATGGACCACACGGTGATGGAGGAGGTGAGGATGGACCACACGGTGATGGAGGAGGTGAGGATGGACCACACGGTGATGGAGGAGGTGAGGATGGACCACACGGTGATGGAGGAGGTGAGGATGGACCACACGTGATGGAGGAGGTGAGGATGGACCACATGGTGATGGAGGAGGTGAGGATGGACCACACGTGATGGAGGAGGTGAGGATGGACCACACGGTGATGGAGGAGGTGAGGATGGACCACACGTGATGGAGGAGGTGAGGATGGAGGAGGTGAGGATGGACCACACGGTGATGGAGGAGGTGAGGATGGACCACACGGTGATGGAGGAGGTGAGGATGGACCACACGGTGATGGAGGAGGTGAGGATGGACCACACGGTGATGGAGGAGGTGAGGATGGACCACACGGTGATGGAGGAGGTGAGGATGGACCACACGGTGATGGAGGAGGTGAGGATGGACCACACGGTGATGGAGGAGGTGAGGATGGACCACACGGTGATGGAGGAGGTGAGGATGGACCACACGGTGATGGAGGAGGTGAGGATGGACCACACGGTGATGGAGGAGGTGAGGATGGACCACACGGTGATGGAGGAGGTGAGGATGGACCACACGTGATGGAGGAGGTGAGGATGGACCACACGGTGATGGAGGAGGTGAGGATGGACCACACGGTGATGGAGGAGGTGAGGATGGACCACACGGTGATGGAGGAGGTGAGGATGGACCACACGGTGATGGAGGAGGTGAGGATGGACCACACGGTGATGGAGGAGGTGAGGATGGACCACACGGTGATGGAGGAGGTGAGGATGGACCACACGGTGATGGAGGAGGTGAGGATGTACCACACGGTGATGGAGGAGGTGAGGATGGACCACACGGTGATGAGGAGGTGAGGATGGACCACACGGTGATGGAGGAGGTGAGGATGGACCACACGGTGATGAGGAGGTGAGGATGGACCACACGGTGATGAGGAGGTGAGGATGGACCACACGGTGATGGAGGAGGTGAGGATGGACTCGATGATGGAGGAGGTGAGGATGGACCACACGGTGATGGAGGAGGTGAGGATGGACCACACGGTGATGAGGAGGTGAGGATGGACCACACGGTGATGAGGAGGTGAGGATGGACCACACGGTGATGGAGGAGGTGAGGATGGACCACACGGTGATGGAGGAGGTGAGGATGGACCACACGTGATGGAGGAGGTGAGGATGGAGGAGGTGAGGATGGACCACACGGTGATGGAGGAGGTGAGGATGGACCACACGTGATGGAGGAGGTGAGGATGGACCACACGGTGATGGAGGAGGTGATGGACCACACGGTGATGGAGGAGGTGAGGATGGACCACACGGTGATGGAGGAGGTGAGGATGGACTCGATGATGGAGGAGGTGAGGATGGACCACACGGTGATGGAGGAGGTGAGGATGGACTCGATGATGGCCGTGTAGAACTGCACCGTCATCTGCTGCAGCTTATCTTTCCTCAGCTGCAGCAGGAAGCACATCCTCTTCGACCTGGTTTAGTCCTGGTTTCGACCTGGTTTCGACCTGGTTTAGTCCTGGTTTAGTCCTGGTTTAGTCCTGGTTTTGACCTGGTTTCGACCTGGTTTAGTCCTGGTTTCGACCTGGTTTCGACCTAATTTAGACCTGGTTTCGACCTGGTTTAGTCCTGGTTTCGACCTGGTTTAGTCCTGGTTTTGACCTGGTTTCGACCTGGTTTAGTCCTGATTTAGACCTTGTTTTGTCCTGGTTTAGTTAGATCGATTTCAGCATCAGTCAGTTTGCACAGCTTTGGCTTAGAATCTTGTACTTTACTTGTAGCACTTTACTCCTGACACGCTGGTCATCTCACCGAGGGGGCTGGGGTTTGTTGTGGATGTCTGCGCTGACCTATGAGCTCAGCCCTCCTCTCTGATGCCTCCTGACCGCTCACGTGTCCAGAGAAGATGAAGAGCAGTGATGATGTATGGTGACTCAGACTGTGGAACATATGTGCAGCTCAGACCAGAGCAGGGCTTTAAATAGACCGCTGCCATCCTTCTCAGCCAGGAATCAGCCAGCCGCTCAGGGAGAAAATCTATAGGTGAGAAATGGAGTTATATTTACTGAAAATACCCAGCTAGCCTTCTCTGAGACGCACAAACTCCAACGTGAAGTGACTATTCGCATGCACAGATCACTGAACTGCTGGTTAATGCATCACTAAACAGCTGAGGTGATAGAGAAGAGGGAGAAAACACACTACATTAAAATAATATTCCTCAGATATTTAGATGTATAAAGGGTATGATGATTGAAGCTGAGTTAAAGCTGTTAAGGCCCACCTATTTTTTTTTTCCATTCTCATGTCTCAAGTCTTTTCATTGTAAGTATTAAAAGTTGTATACTTGTATAACATACATGAGTTATACACCATTTGAAAGGTCTCATAGTAGAAACTCCACATTCACTACAGTTACTGCGCTACTGGCCAACTGCAACTGTGTGACATTTCAGAGCTCTGTGACCAAATATATTGAAATGCTGATTATTATAATGCATTTTTGGTTATAATTGTGTAATAGATACAAATGTACACATTTCTTCAAACATGTCAAATAAAGTTTACATTAATTCTGCCTAAAAATGATGAAACAGGACTTGGTGACTTACCACCGTAGTCCTCTTTTTCCCTTTTAGACATTAAAATGTAAATTGGGCCAATTAGCATATGGATTAGCTGCTCCATTGTGCACAGTTTCCCCGGCGCCCCCTGGAGGCTTTACCTGGGAGTGTGACACATCTTTGTGAAGCTCAGAGGGAGCACTATATGATTCCTGATGTTTTATGTCAAATCTGTGGATGTTATTGAGCAGAAAAACTGTGCCTGTCAGAAATGGATGAGAAAGAGCTCATTTTGAAGAGGACAAGTAGCACAAGGAGATACCAAGGAATCCAGTCTTATACTGTTGGAATAAATTGTTTTTGTGCTGTTTATCATAAATTGTTTATATTTTTACTATTACAATTTACGTTACATTTATGTTTGTTTGTTTTTTTGGTGAGAGGGAGTACTTGAGTGAAAATATGTTGGTATATTCTTGGATTCTGGATTTTTTTGAGACAAAGTAGACCAACCAGCCCATGACTGGGCACCCATAGCCTGAATAAAGGCAAAAAATAATGATTATAGTGCTTTTTTTCAGCTCCTTTTTTCTTTTTTTTTGCCCATCTTTTGGGTTTTACGGTGGCATGAAATGAACGAAAAAACTTGCTTTTCAACAATATAAAGCATATAAAGATTTTGTTTGTTTGTTTGTTTGTTTTTATGACCAAACCTGCTCTTTTAGATTACGCGGTGAGACTTACCTGAAGGAAGGAGTTACAGAAGCATCGCTGTCGTACAACACAAGAGCAGCTGCAGCCTGTCGTCAGGTCTGCAGAGGCGTGCCTTGTAAATGCAGAATGCAGTGGTGTAATGAGCTAAAATCACACCCAATGCACATGTTCGAAACTCACAAGAAGCTTTTTAGGAGAGTTTGGGACTAAAGCACCCAGGATCATGTTCTGGATGTCCAGGTGAGGATGTAACTGATCCTGGTGTAGAATTGAGTCCAGTGAGGTTCATTGAAAGTTTTTTTTTTTTTCTCAGAGCAGAGTTTGTTTTCATACCTGACAGTTTCTAGTGTCACTCAATGTTGCTGTGACATGTCTTGCAGCTGATTTACACAGGTTCCTGGTTTATCGTCCCGTGGGCAAGTTTTCGTGTTTTAATTGGTTCCTTAATCCAGCGACGATTTTTGTTGTCCTCGATCAACAGAATTTGTGTAGAATTAAGTTCTACATATTTATCGATCTGGAAAGGCTCTTGCTGAAAACGAACAGGACAGAGAAATGTAAGGTTTGTTAAATCCGGGTTGAGAGAAAAGTTCAAACATCTTTTCCTCTACAAATGCACAATCACTCTTGGCAAGAACCAAATAGTCTGCATTTTTGCTAAAATAAGCCACATGCCACCATGTTTGTTTTGGTTCATTTGGGAGCTTCACGTTTGGCTTTTGTCCAAACCACAATGCTGCTCTGTGATTGGTCCATTCCCACACCGCTGCTGGTTCAGGTTCTACAGTAATTGATCACAACAGTGGATTCTCAAGAGTTTATGAAGAATCCCAAGAATTGCTGGTAAGGTTACTGATTCATGACTTGCTTTGTTTACGCCGGAGCATCATTTGTGTAGTTACAGTGTGTCTAAAACTATTGCTAACACGACAGCATTTTTCCTTCTCTTGCTTTTTTCATTTGGAGTTGTAAATCAAAGTGCATGAGGGATGAAGTTGCCCTTTGTGCAGCTAAACACACGCACATACAAAATGCCTGTGCCCTAGTTTGTTAAACAGTTCTACAGAACCTGTTTAAGGCAACTGCAGACTTTTATGATTTGGATGATTGCGATCGATCGTCCTGCATTCTGCTCTTATCGGAGCGGAAGAGGCACGTGGGCGGTGTGCTCCTGTATTATTGAAATGGTTTTGACACCGCGGCACCTGCAACACTCACACTCTGATCAAATATTCACATGTGAACCACGAGCATGAAATATTGAGCTGTGCCACATGGGCCACAGCTCCACGGCCACCGTACAGGCCTCACCGCAAGAGTGCAACCAGCAGATTTATTCGCACAGGAAGAAGTTCATTCAATGTTACAGAATTTTATGCCATAGTTTGTCAATGGGAAATCCACAAATGTTGCCCGAAATAATGATTTGTTTATTACTGTGCAGAAATTCTTGGTTGACTGCTGATCATTTATTCGACTAGAAAGGGGGTGTGGCAAAAGTGTCTCAATGTATTTGACTCAAACTTTACTCTTAAGACTACAATGGCATAGGAGTTCATGCAAAAACAACTATGGATACAGAAAGTTATTATGAAATTGAGTATTTATATGTAAAAAGGCCGAACAAAGTCACAGTTGAGTCCCAAATCTTCAGCTAGCTCATTCCAGGTCTTCTCCTTTTCCTGTTGTTCATATAAATCCTAATCCAAGTAAAATAATGACTCTACTAATACAAATTTTGGTTGACTAAGAAACCTTTGATCGATGAAACAACACAGGACCTACAGCCCAAACACACAAGTGGCCTTCAAAGCTGTGGTCAGATCTTGAGATTTGCCACATTTTGACCGGTTCACAACAAGAGAGGACGCAGATTTAGGTGTAAAGGAAACGACAAAAAGCAGATGTAAACATGTGCACTGGTCAATAATCCACACCAAACGCTGACTTGGTCTCGGGCAGATACTTTATTGATCCCGAAGGAAATTCAGATTGGGCTGCAGAAACATTTTCACTGTGTGTCTCAGTCTTCTTTGTGTCTCAGTCAAAGGTAGAGTCAGAAGATTGTGTGTCAGGACAGTTTGAGAAAAGTAACAGCCCTCAGGACAAAAGACTCAGCGTCCAGATGGAGCAGGTGAACTCTGTTTCAGTCGGGCGGTGATGAGACGGTCATTCCCTCCAAAGGTCTTTCAAGGTTTTTGATGTAAAAAGTCTAGCATTTCAGATGTCCATAGTTAGCTCCTTGCTCTGTCTCTTACAGGAAAAACAAACAGCTCATTTCACACGATCTAACGTTCCCAAACTTCTGTCCTTTGAACTGGCCAAACCAAACTTCTTAGTTGGTTAAAATCCCAAGATGTCATGTTAAAAACTGAGCTAAAAAATCAGTCTTGGGATAAACCACTGTTTTATCCAGTGGTGGTAACTTTTATGTTGATGCAAAAATGGTAAATGGTCACATTTATATAGCGCTTTTCTACCTTTTTTAAGGCACTCAAAGCGCTTTACATCAAAGAACCAGTCACCCATCCACTCACACATTCATACACCAGTGTACGCAGACACTGGGGGCTAGGTGGGTTAAGTGTCCTGCCCAAGGACACAACGGTATTATTCATCTGAAGGAGCTGAAATCGCACCACCAACCTGCGGGTCAGAGGATCTGACCACTCAACTACTCCATGTCTGGAGTGGGATTCGAACTGCCGACCTTCGGATCAGAAGGCACCCACTCTACCTACTGCGCTACTGCCGCCCCCGTGCATGCTCAAGCAAAACAAAGCAACACAGTTTTGACCTACATCTGAACTTTAAACTATGTTCTATTGTTTTTCATTTAGGTGCACTAGCAGCCCATTTAGGTGCTCCATTTTTTTACAGCAGCATATAATTTTTCACATGTGTTTCTTTAAATATATAATAGAAATAATTTAAAACCAAATAGTGCTGTCTCCAGCAACAATAAACAGAGGTGCATCACACTGGAGAGGTTTTGAGTGAAAAGACATGAAGAATCGATTGGATCAATATCAGTGGCACTGTTGATACCTTTCTTATTCCTTAACAAGTCTCTTCAGAGATTCCTTGTTAATAACAAATAAAATAAGTCTTACCCATCTAGTTTTAAAAGCCTATATTTTATCTCATATTAACTTAAATGAGACAATTTAGACATAGCCTATAAATATTAACACCATTTCTGAATTGTTTATGGTTATACCAAGACAAACAGACACGGGAACTGGTGCAGCAGACTGTAAAGGGCTTTTCTGTCTTTATTCCCCCTCCTGCTCCTCACATGTCCTCATATTTAGGTTTTTTATTGGACAGGTGAGTTACCTTAAATTAACTGAGTTTAAGCGTTCCGTGCAGAGTTTTATTAGCAGAATAAGTGCACCTGGTAGAGCCTCTGGTTTACACACGGGTCTGGTAAAGTGCCCTATGCACACGTAAAATCAGCACGTTTTGGATGCATTCTTTTTAGCCAGCATTAAAAATAAATGAGAACAACCACACTGTGCATGACGCTCATATGGAGCATGTCCTATGTTTTGACGGCTGACGCGAGCGTAGACGCTTTTCTCAGTCAAAATACAAAAGGTTGTGTTTGTGTCCCATTTGTGGACTTACCATCAGCATTCAGGATGGTTATGGATTGTATGAAGCAGCCCAACTTCAGAAAGACTGTCATTTGGAATTCAAATTTACTGTTGAAAACCCCATGTTTGCCGTGACCAGCCTGCCCTGACGATAAATACAAGTCTATTCAGTGAGTTGTTTTCACTATAGAGCTGCTGTGAGTGGACAAACACACACAGACAAGTCTGTGCAGCTTTCACATTGCCGTGCTCAGACGCCCACACGAACGCACCATTGTCCTGCTGCAGCTGATGCACGTGTCGGGTTCCAGAAGTGCCTGTCTCCTCCATTGGTGCTGGCCCACGTTATCTCTCTTACTCACTCTTTGGGTGGGCATCTGGCTCTCGATCTCTCTCCTTCTCTCCTCACTCCACATACTTTCATTCACACTCCTTCATTCACTCCTTTCACGTTGCATAGTTGGCCACTTTGATGACTTGAGAGTTAAACTTTTTGTCTCGAGGGGAAAAGAACTCAGCAGCCGCCCATCTGAGCAGAGTGTGGCCCATGAGGACACACATGTTCACCTAGACACCGCACCCTGGGCCGCTGGAAATGTGGGCCCGAGTCGGGTCAACAAAAACACTCCTTAAAAAGCCGCAACAGAGGCTCGTTTACGCGGCCACAGAGCAGACTGACTCCAGCAGCTTAGTGCGGCTCGAAGGCTGTGAGTGAGACTCTGCCACCTTGATGGCCAGAGAGGGAAAGTAAAGTGAGACGGAAGCTGAGGTATCAATATCGAGTAACAGGAAGTTTGACTGTTTTAGGTCACTCACAGCAAGTTCCAAAGAGAACAGACATTTGATAAAAGTTAAATTAAATTTCATTTAACGCACTGGCCAAATTTTTGGTCTCTCGTGTGCCCAAAGTAGTCGCACTTTGGAGCCCAGTGTCAGATTTATTTCATGAGTACCAGGAGGAAAGCATATATTGTACCAAACAATCCCACACACTTGTCTTTCTTTCACCCTCCTATAGTCCCATCTTACAGTGGACATATCCGAGCATCCTCCTGTCGCTGCTGTGCTGGAGCTAATTGAAAAGCTTTGTTCTTGCATGTCTATACACTACGTTATGTTTGCCTACAACTACTCTAGGTTTGTCCAGGAACGGTGCTAAACGCCTCCACCGGCCCTCGCACTTTAAAATGGAGTTTGGAAACATCAAGAATGGAACCACGCGCCTCCTGGTTGAGCTCAGATGTATGTTTTCGCCCAGTGCCACATGCATTAGTGATGGTTGCATGTAAAATGGATGAGGTGCTCGGCTTTAGTGAGTGGCTGAGGCGAGGGGGGAGGGGCGGGGAATGAGGGGTGAGAAGCGGCGGTTTTTCACACGTCGCTGATGCCTCACACTCGGCCACGTTTAGAGTCATTCAGCTCGACAGCACGTGGGGAGAGACCGAGCAGGTCGAGAAGGGCTTTCGTTAGAAGTGGATTGAAGCGTGAACGGTAAAGTAACAGAGCTGCGTTGGAGTTCATTTAAAACAGAACCTCACCTTACATTTGGTTTTATTATTATTTTTTCATTTGTGCGGCATAACAATTTACACAATGCCAGTGATTTGTTTTACTTGGACTTGAATGCCTGCTCGGGACTCGACTTGGACTTGAATGTCAGTGACTTGAGATTTGGCCTGGACTTGAATACCACTGAATCGACTGACTTGGACTTGAACGCCAGCAACTCATTTGATGTGGATTTGATGCTATTGACTCAGGATTCAATTTAGACTTGAATGTCAGTGACTCGGGATTCAACTTGCACTTGAATATCAGTGACTCGTTTGACTTGGACTTGAATGTCAGTGACTCGTTTGACTTGGACTTGAATGTCAGTGACTCGTTTGACTTGGACTTGAATTTCAGTGACTCGTTTGACTTGGACTTGAATGTCAGTGACTCGTTTGTCTTGAATTCCACTGAATCGTTCAACTTGGACTTGAATTCCAGTGACTCATTTGACTTGGACTTGAATATCAGTGATTCGTTTGACTTGGACTTGAATGTCAGTGACTCGTTTGACTTGGACTTGAATGTCAGTGACTCGTTTGACTTGGACTTGAATGTCAGTGATTCGTTTGACTTGGACTTGAATGTCAGTGACTCGTTTGACTTGGACTTGAATGTCAGTGATTCGTTTGACTTGGACTTGAATGTCAGTGACTCATTTGACTTGGACTTGAATGTCAGTGACTTGTTTGTCTTGAATTCCACTGAATCGTTCGACTTGGACTTGAATTCCTGTGACTCATTTGACTTGGACTTGAATATCAGTGATTCGTTTGACTTGGACTTGAATGTCAGTGACTCGTTTGACTTGGACTTGAATGTCAGTGACTCGTTTGACTTGGACTTGAATGTCAGTGATTCGTTTGACTTGGACTTGAATGTCAGTGACTCATTTGACCTGGACTTGAATAATAATGACTTATGTGGACTTGAATGAAAGTGACTTGACAAAGCAAGTGATTTACTAAATACTAGCTGTATTTTGTACTTTAAATTTAATTGTATTTATTTGTTAACCTTTATTTAACAAGGTAAAAAGCCATTGAAATTGCAGTCTCTATTTCAAGGGCGTCCTGGGCCAAAGTGACCCCCAGCATACATCATAAAACATTTGCACTAAAATACAACCATTGTAAGAGATTCAATCAGGACTACTTTTAAAAGCACTGACAATGTTCAATCAATTCTCACTCTTTGTCCCCTTAAAGGGACCAGCTCACAATGTTTTGGCTTGACTTGTCAGAACTAACTTGGCTTAGACATTTGAGCAATTGAGTCGGGACTTGAAACATACTTGGGGCTTGCAAAAACAACAATATAGTTTAAGTCAATTATCTTTTCGCACTATAATCAACACCACTACAAATATTAAAGGAGACATGTTTTCTTTTGTGTTAAACCATAACATATATATTCATTTTTGTTTAATTTCATTTCAATTGTTTATAGTAATCGCAAACACTGATGTGAGTAATCGGTGAGACCATGATCAGTAAGAAATCATAATTTGCTGTTTACATGTCATTTTCCTAATCTTACAACATCAAAAATCTGATAAACAGGTTTTAAGTGCACATATAACAGTGACTGTGTGTGTGTGTGTGTCTGTGTGTCTGTGTGTGTGTGTGTGTGTGTGTGTGTGTGTGTGTGTGTGTCTGTGTGTGTGTGTGTGTGTGTGTGTGTGTCTGTGTCTGAGAGATCCTTTCCCACAATGGGGAAATTCCAGAAAGAAGCAGCCGTTTCCAGCGCCTACAAAACTCTCAGAAAAGAAAAACAAGAACAGTATAGCAACCATTAATACACAATATGTCTGTGTGCGTGTGTCTGTGTGTGCGTGTGTCTGTGTGTGTACGTGTGTCTGCGTGCGTGTGTCTGTGTGCGTGTCTGTGTGTGCCTGTGTGTGCGTGTACGTGTGTCTGCGTGTGTGTGTGTCTCTCTCTCTCTGTCTGTGCTTGCATGTGTGTCTGTGTGTGCCTGTGTGTGTCTGTGTTTGCGTGTGTGTGTACGTGTGTCTGCGTGTGTGTGTGCCTGTGTGTGTCTGTGTATGCGTGTCTGTGCGTGTGTGTACGTGTGTGCCTCTGTATGTGTTTGTGTGTGTGTCTCTGTATCTATGTGTGTGTGTCTGTGTGTATGTGTGTGTACGTGTGTGCCTCTGTATGTGTTTGTGTGTGTGTCTCTCTATCTATGTGTGTGTGTCTGTGTGTGTACGTGTGTCTGCGTGTGTGCGTCTGTGTGTGTGTCTGTCTGTCTGTCTGTGTATGTGCGTGTGTGTGTCTGTCTGTGTATGTATGTGTGTGTGTGTGTGTACGTGTGTATGTATGTGTGTGTGTGTGCGTGTGTGTGCGTGTACGTGTGTCTGCGTGTGTGTGTCTGTGTGTGTCTGTCTGTCTGTGTATGTGCGTGTGTGTGTCTGTCTGTGTATGTATGTGTGTGTGTGTGTGTGTGTACGTGTGTCTGTCTGTGTATGTATGTGTGTGTGTGTGTGTGTGTGTGTGTGTCTGTCTGTGTATGTATGTGTGTGTGTGTGTGTGTGTGTGTACGTGTGTCTGCGTGTGTGCGTCTGTGTGTGTGTGTGTGTGTGTGCGTCTGTGTGTGTGTGTGTGTCTGTCTGTGTATGTATGTGTGTGTGTGTGTGTACGTGTGTCTGTCTGTGTATGTATGTGTGTGTGTGTGTGTACGTGTGTCTGTCTGTGTATGTGTGTGTGTGTGTGTGTGTGTGTCTGTCTGTGTATGTATGTGTGTGTGTGTGTGTGTGTACGTGTGTCTGCGTGTGTGCGTCTGTGTGTGTGCGTGTGTGTGCGTGTGTGTGCGTCTGTGTGTGTGCGTGTGTGTGTGTGTGTCTGTCTGTGTGTGTATGTGTGTGTGTGTGTGTACGTGTGTCTGTCTGTGTATGTATGTGTGTGTGTGCGTGTGTGTACGTGTGTCTGTCTGTGTATGTATGTGTGTGTGTGTGCGTGTGTGTACGTGTGTCTGTCTGTGTATGTATGTGTGTGTGTGTGTGTGTGTGTCTGTCTGTGTATGTGTGTGTGTGTGTGTGTCTGCGTGTGTGCGTCTGTGTGTGTGTGTGTGTGTGACTTCAGCAGAAGTGAGTGCTGGACTAACCTCTGCTGTCTCTGTCCCGTCCTGTCCATCTGAGACACATTGGTCTGCGGGACATGTTTGACTTTGGCTTGTCTTCATCTCCTCACATTGTCCTTTCGTTCATAGATAAGTCTCTGTTTGAATGCTCTGAACTCAAGAAGGACGTGTTGAGACCAGAATAGATGGGCGGTGAGGTTCTCATGGTTTACTCCTTATGGCTCTGTTTGTGTTTGTTACCACATGGACCACTCCAGACATGTGGCAGAGTGTGAAGAAAAGTTAAAAACGAAAGAAAGACGTTTTGAGTTGGGATGGGTTACACCCCTGGGTTCTTCAGGGGTGTAAGGTGGTGTGGCCGGAGGAAAATGTCATTGTGTCATTTGGCAAGACACTTCACCTGAAAACACACCTGAAGCTGAATTTAGCTGCATTCACGCTGTTTTGAGGAATGTTTATTAGAAAATCCTCTCCCTCCAAGCGTCAAAAACACTTCCTGCTGAACTCCTTTGATCTGTGACAATTTTTCAGATTCTTACGTCATTTACCCGAGAATCTTCTGCTGATTTATTAACTTAAATCATCTCCAGACTCACGCTGAGCATTTCTGCCTTCCAAAATGATAACTCCTAGTGCTAACCACATCATAGCGTCTTGCTAACATAACTAAATTGTGTATAGCACTAGGCGCCATCTGCTAGCTGGATGCACTCAGTAAGTGTCAGCTCCATAATAAACATTTTTTAGTTTTTGTTACAAAACATGAGATGGCAAATTTAAGGTCCTCAAGAGCATGTTTAAAGGCTAATAACAATATGAAAAATGCTGAATATTTTTTGTTTAAGGTAATGATCGTGAGCCTGACCTCAGCTTTGACACTGAAGCCAAAGTGTCTGCAGTGAGACTGGTGACAGAGCCTTCTGTCCCGTTGTGTCCGTGTGCCCTGTGCTGTCCTTCACATTCGCTCTAAAATCCAGAACTTCAAAGTTAACTCCATTCAGTCCAAATGGATTCTTTTAATTTTCCTCTGAGCTGCTGTTTAACTGCAGCTTTAACTTCCTTAAAGTATAAAGTAAATGGTTTCTATCTGCTCTCTTTGTGTTCATCCAGTGTGAGGTTATGGTCAGTTTGCTTGTTTTCCTCAGATTGTGCCACGTTATAAAAGTTACACGAGGGCCGTGTTGTTTACCAGGCTTTAGTCACGTGATCAAATGCACAAGTGTTAAGTGTTTAATGGATAGAGTATAACTGACAGAGGACAGTATTACAAAACACACAAATTCATCTGAAATGCAGGGACAATTTACACACAATTACCACGGCTCGTCTGACTGTTTAAAGATGAATTTATCATAATAAAGGTGATGCTTTGGCCCCTTTAAAATGTGCATGGATAAAAGAATACTAATTAAAAAATAAATCACAAAAAATCAATGCAAATTTTTTTTGTGTTCTTTTTTCAGTTTGCTTTCATAACATGCAGGCTTTCACTTGGAAAAAACCATATCCAGTATATATAGATCATTTTAAGGTGTAGAACACTCCAAACATGAAAAATGCAATGACAATTGAACCTCTAATGAAAAGAAAAGAAATCAGAGTTCTTTTTTCCGTTTCCTTATGCTCATGTTACTATTTCCTCTGACGGTGAGGTGGAGGTCCATGTCACGCTCGCTTGGCCAAAGTGGGGCGTCTGAATGTCCATCAGGATATTTACTCTGGGCCTAATTGTCCAGCGCGGGCCGTTACATGGTCAGTGAGTCGCTGAATGGAAGCCATCACTGGGTCAGGCCTAGCTCCTCACAAAACTCACGCCACCAGCTATTTTAAGATTGACATAAGGTTTCACATGAAAAAGAAGGACATGTCCTGTCTACTCCATAAAAATATTATGTGGATTAAAATCATTCTTACATTTAAAAGTAAATAGTTTTTGTCATACAAAAATATAAATATCAAATTCCAAATAATTTTTGAGACAGTTTATTTGGGATTGTTAATGTGGGCACAAAACTTGAAATAGCTATATATGCCTCTTTTAAAGCATAACTAAGTAAAATTTGTGCCTTATTAAATGTCTTTGAGGGTGCACAGTGGCAGAGCGGCTAGAGCGTCTGCCTCTCAATAAGGAGATCGTGGGTTCGAATCCCAGACCACCCCAACATCGTGGTTTCGAATTCTGAACCACCCTAACATCACACGATCTCTCTGGGTGGAGTCTGCATGTCCTCCCCGTGTTACCGTGGGTTCTCTCCGGGTTCTCTGGCTCCTCCCACCGTCCAAAGACATGACTGTGTTCAGGTTAATTGAGAACTCTAAATTGTCCCTAGTGAATGGATGTGAGAGTGAATGGTTGTCTGTCCTTGTCTCTGTCTCTCTGTGTCAGCCCTGCGACGAGTTGGCCACTGTCCAGGGTGTACCCCGCCTAAGGCCCAAAGTCACTGGGATAGGCTCCAGTCACCCGCGACCCCTAACGGGAATAAGCGGTAGAAAATGAATAAACGTCTGTGTGGTGTGTGATTGATGCCCTCCCCTGCTGTCTCTGAGCAGAAAACCAGCTGCCGACATTGACCTGAAGACAACTCTCCTGAAAAACTCTGGCTCTTTTTAAAATGATTGGCATATGTGATATGCTTTTATATGTGATTGTACTTCCTTGTTGCAATAAAATAATAAAAAGAAGCTTTTGTATCTTTTCATTAACAGTGTATTTTCACAAGAGAGCAGCTTCTGTCGCTGAAGTTACTTAGTTCTGCTTTAAATTGAATAAATGCCGTAGGAATAACTGCAGTCGTCCAGGCAGGGTCCACAAAAGAAGGCTGAATTTTGACAACTGGACAAAGGAGAATTCAATCAGAATTCAGTCGTCTCTGGCCATTATAGATAAGTTTATCACTGTGTGGATCGTCTGCAGCACGGGTGGGATGTGTATACAGTGTATACAGTGGCCTCTCGTTCTTACTGGGTCACCTGACCTCTTTCCTCTGATGTCACACACCAACAGGAGCCAAGGCGTGTCATCCAGCCATTTGAGCCTCTACAGCCCGTGTGTGGCCAGTGGTTTATGCTTCAAACTGACTGTGTCAGGTCCTGTCAAGTCACGTCATGTCAGAAGCACCACGTCTCGATGACTAAACACTAAACATTGCTGCTGTGATACACGTTTGTGTTGGGTGTCCCCTCCAGTGCTTGTGTCTGGGAAAGGTGGGCTACAAATCCTGTTTGTGTTGGGTTCTGTTGGTGCTGGTGCCTCCCCTTCAAGTGACCCACTCGCATAAATTAAATGGTAAATGGTGCCTTCAGGTGCACAGCAGGCGGGTCTGCAGAACGGAGAGATAAGACGTCAAGCCACTTGTACAAGACTGTAGGATGCAGCCCCTTGTCTGTGCTCAGCGTGAGCTTTATGTGGCACTATGGGTCATGTAGCTGTTACCAAATCTTTTTTATATCAAAATCCTGGATTGTATTGTACTAATTGACATTGTCCTAGATAAGGTACTTACAAGTCAATTCAGTTTATTTTTGTAGTGCCCAAAATCAGTACAACAGTTGCCTCGATGGGCCACAGGTAGAAAGCAGTTCAATTAAACGAGAGAATTTTGCAGTGGATGAATGTCCCGGGGCATCCCCTGACCTTGACCCTCCTCCTCTCAAGGAAAAACTACAAATGTTGTGTTTTGCAGACCTGGGTTGCTTTGTTCAACATTTAACAACACTGCAGTGGGCAAATACACTGGCAAGAGTTAGCTCAAAGCCCTCCTCACACTGGATTCACGACACAAGCAAAACATTAGCGTATCCGCGGTTTTGGAAATGTTAAACAAATCTTTCTATATATGTATCAAACAGGATTCCTTCATGAGTATCCAGCACAAGGTCCTCAAAAAGCTACAGTTACAGCTCTGCAAACCTCTCACCCTTCACACTCTTCAGCTCGTAATGAACGGAGCATTAATTCTCTCTCTGTAATTAGAGACTATTATGGGCTGCAGATCCTGGCTCAGCCGACAGAGCCCTCCCTCCTCTCCATGTCTGCAGGTCTGTGGAGAGCTCCTGTCCACAGCAGCCCAGAGCAGAGCTGGAACACCTGCAGGTTGGATCCATAACATCACAAGTTTTTCATAGTTGCACTGACTTTCTTGTATTCTGAAATGCTCTTCAACATTTTGACCAAGTGACAGAAAATGATTATTGATAGCACTAACTAACTAATAAAATGTGATTCTTTGCTTTTATTCTTTTTTTTCTTTTTTCTTTTTTTGTGTGTGCCTAATTTCTCTCTGTAATGTTTTTTTTTTCCTCTTTCAAAGTAACAAAATGGAAACTGAAAGTAGTTTCTCCGTTGTTGCTGTGACTGTGCAGGGCTTGTTTGGTAAAAGCTGTTTTAGGGCACTTCAACTGCAGCACAACAATTATTTCAGCAATCAATATAAACAGGACAGAGAAACTTTCCTTTCATTAATTTTAACGGGATAAGAATAAACATGACTAAACATAAACTTGAATGTTGAGTGAGTTGACTTTAGGCTAACCTCTTTCCTCCTTTAATAACTTGCCAAGGGTGCATCCTAGAGTATGTACTTCATTCATACACAACAGTTGTTACCTGTTTCTTTGTCTAGTCTTGCTCATCTGATGTCACTGTCTTTCATCCAAACCGAGCCAGTACTTCCTGGTGGTTGACATTGGCGCTGTCTGCGCTGTGGTGCTGATCATGACTGTCACACACAGTTTGAATATCCTTTTGAATGTTTACAATATATTATTAATGTCAGTGAGAAGATGTTAAACATGTATAATTTATATTTAGTTATTTCTGTAAATGTTAAAGTTTTGCTCGAGGGAGGGGCAAGTGGAGAATAAAGGGGAGTCACACCTGGCTCACACTGCACCCTGCCCAGCTCTGAATGCTGTGTTGGAGTGGACGGCTCACTTTAGGACCGGGGCTCTGTGGTGCTGTTGCGATCACTGGCTTCGGTTGTGCACTCACGGGACCATGTGTTCACGCAATAACGAGTCACTGGGCTTCGGTGTCCGGCGAAAATGTCAATCCAATGGAAAGACACCAGAGTGCCGCAGCTCCTCCGCTGGCACCACCGCACTGCCCCGTCTGTCCCGCTACATATTGAAACAGAGGCCTGGATAGTGAAGTGTAATTACAGTTGCCTCGATGGGGGTTAGGGTTAAATAAACAATAAGTAGACAATGTTCAAGAAAATTGATCAAATGGATACCGTCCCAGAGCACCCTCTGTCCTTGACATCCTTCTCTCAAGGAAAAACTACAAAAAACCCTGGTGGGGAAAAAAAGAAACCTCGGGAGAACCACAGTGAAGGAGAGACGGGCGGACAGACTGAGCTACATCATTTAAACTGTTTGCAGAGGTCCAAAGTTATTGCTCAGTAAGGCCATCCAAATTATTCACAGCGATGAGTTTATAAGCACTTCTCATAACTTTCTGTTGAACTGTTGCCTGGTTATCTGGTTTATGGCAGATTCTTTACCACCTCCTGGCACAGTTCACAGGAGCTGGTATGACTGCAGAAGGGCCACATGTGGTGTGGGTGTCCCTACCCTCCAGAGGAAATCAGAAATTCCTTCTTTTTTTTTGTCAACTATGGTGCAAAAACAATGTCTTGAAAGAGAGACAAAATGGGCTTTGTTTTTTTCTCAGATGTTTTCCTTAAAGGCTGAGCACTTTCACAAACACTTGCTTCAAATGCATTTCCCACTCGAAGAAACTAATAATGAAAAGCCTCCCACCACAGCGGCTTAATGCAGCGTACAGACAGTAAAGGTAATGTTTACATCTCTGAGCCAGCTGTGTGCTGTTGTTTCTCTGAACTCAAGCAGCTGTTCACACATTCTTCTGAATCTTACATTCTCTTCCCTCTGTCCATCTGCTCAAGTTCTGCCAAAGACACCAGCTAAACCAGCGTGCATTTCACTCTCCACTGCCCTGTGCACTCTCCACAGCCCAGCACACTCTCCACACTCTCCACAGCCCCGTGCACTCTCCACAGCCCTGCACACTCTCCACACTCTCCACAGCCCTGTGCACTCTCCACACTCTTCACAGCCCCGCGCACTCTCCACAGCCTTACCCCACTTACTCTCCACACTCTCCACAGCCCCACACATTCTCCACAGCCCCACACACTCTCTACAGCCCTGTGCACTCTCCACAGCCCTGCACACTCTCCACACTCTCCACAGACCCGCACACTCTCCACACTCTCCACAGACCCGCACACTCTCCACACTCTCCACAGCCCTGCACACTCTCCACACTCTCCACAGCCCCACACATTCTCCACAGCCCCACACACTCTCTACAGCCCTGTGCACTCTCCACAGCCCCGCACACTCTCCACACTCTGCATAGACCCGCACACTCTCCGCACTCTCCACAGCCCCGCACACTCTCCACACTCTCCACAGCCCTGCACACTCTCCACACTCTCCACAGACCCGCACACTCTCCACACTCTCCACAGCCCCACACATTCTCCACAGCCCCACACACTCTCTACAGCCCTGTGCACTCTCCACAGCCCCGCACACTCTCCACACTCTCCACAGCCCTGCACACTCTCCACACTCTCCACAGACCCGCACACTCTCCACACTCTCCACAGCCCCACACATTCTCCACAGCCCCACACACTCTCTACAGCCCTGTGCACTCTCCACAGCCCCGCACACTCTCCACACTCTGCACAGACCCGCACACTCTCCACACTCTCTACAGCCCTGCACACTCTCCACAGCCCCACGCACTCTCCACAGACCCGCGCACTCTACACAGACCCACACACTCTCCACAGCCCCGCACACTCTCCACAGCCCCACGCTCTCTCCACAGCCCTGCCCCACTTACTCTCCACACTCTCCACAGCCCCATGCACTCTCTACACTCTCCACAGCCCCACACACTCTCCACAGCCCCACACACTCTCTACACTCTCCACAGCCCCGCACACTCTCCACAGCCCCGAACACTCTCTACACTCTCCACACTCTCCACAGACCCGCACACTCTCCACACTCTTCAAAGCCCCGCGCACTCTCCACAGCCCTGCACACTCTCCACAGCGCCACACACTCTCCACACTCTCCACAGCCCCACGCACTCTCCACACTGTCCACAGCCCCACACACTCTCCACACTCTCCACACTCTCTGCACTCTCCACACTCTCCACAGCCCCACGCACTCTCCACACTGTCCACAGCCCCACACACTCTCCACACTCTCCACACTCTCTGCACTCTCCACATTCTCCACAGCCCCATGCACTCTCCACAGCCCCGCACACTCTCCACACTCTCCACAGCCCCGCGCACTCTCCACAGCCTTGCCCAGCTTACTCTCCACACACTCTACAGCCCTGCACACTCTCCACAGCCCCGCACACTCTCTACACTCTCCACAGACCTGCACACTCTCCACACTCTCCACAGACCCGCACACTCTCCACAGCCCTGCACACTCTCCACAGCCCCACGCACTCTCCACACTCTCCACGGACCAGCACACTCTCCACAGCCCCACGCACTCTCCACAGCCCCACGCACTCTCCACAGCCCCACGCACTCTCCACAGCCCTGCCCCACTTACTCTCCACACTCACCACAGCCCCGTGCACTCTCCACAGCCCTGCACACTCTCCACACTCTCCGCACTCTCCACACTCTCCACAGACCCGCGCACTCCCCACAGCCCCGCACACTCTCCACACTCTCTGCACTCTCCACACTCTCCACACTCTCCACAGCCCTGCACACTCTCCACACTCTCCGCACTCTCCACACTCTCCACAGACCCGCACACTCTCCACACTCTCCACAGACCCGCACACTCTCCACAGACCCGCACACTCTCCACAGCCCCGCACACACTCCACACTCTCCACGGACCCGCACACTCTCCACAGCCCTGCACACTCTCCACAGCCCCACGCACTCTCCACACTCTCCACAGCCCCACGCACTCTCCACAGCCCCACGCACTCTCCACAGCCCTGCCCCACTTACTCTCCACACTCTCCACAGCCCCGTGCACTCTCCACAGCCCTGCACACTCTCCACACTCTCCGCACTCTCCACACTCTCCACAGACCCGCGCACTCCCCACAGCCCCGCACACTCTCCACACTCTCTGCACTCTCCACACTCTCCACAGCCCTGCACACTCTCCACACTCTCTGCACTCTCCACAGACCCGCACACTCTCCACACTCTCCACACTCTCCACAGACCCGCACACTCTCCACAGCCCCGTGCACTCCCCACAGCCCCGCACACTCTCCACAGCCCTGCACACTCTCCACAGCCCCTCACACTCTCCACAGCCCTGCACACTCTCCACACTCTCCGCACTCTCCACACTCTCCACAGACCCGCACACTCTTCACACTCTCCACAGCCCTGTGCACTCTCCACAGCCCTGCACACTCTCCACACTCTCCACAGCCCTGCACACTCTCCACACTCTCCACAGCCCTGCACACTCTTCACACTCTCCACAGCCCTGCGCACTCTCCACACTCTCCACAGCCCTGTGCACTCTCCACACTCTCCACAGCCCTGCACACTCTCCACACTCTCCACAGCCCTGCGCACTCTCCACACTCTCCACAGCCCTGTGCACTCTCCACACTCTCCACACTCTCCACAGACCTGCACACTCTCCACACTCTCCACAGCCCCGCACAGTCTCCACACTCTCCACAGCCCCGTGCACTCCCCACAGCCCCGCACACTCTCCACAGCCCCGTGCACTCTCCACACTCTCCACAGCCCTGCACACTCTCCACACTCTCCACAGCCCTGTGCACTCTCCACACTCTCCACACTCTCCACAGCCCTCCACACTCTCCACAGCCCTGCACACTCTCCACACTCTCCACAGCCCTGTGAACTCTCCACACTCTCCACACTCTCCACAGCCCTGTGCACTCTCCACACTCTCCACACTCTCCACAGCCCCGCACACTCTCCACACTCTCCACAGCCCCGTGCACTCTCCACAGCCCTGCACACTCTCCACACTCTCCACAGCCCTGCACACTCTCCACACTCTCCACAGTCCCGCACACTCTTCATAGTGAGGCAGAGTTTTAACCATATTTCCCCCTCGTTCTTACCATCTGTCTGATGGAGCTCAGAGGTCAGAGCCTGAAGATCAGCAGGATGATCACAGCTCTGACAAGTACGGTTCTTGTGTCCTTGGGCAAGACACTTAATCCACCTTGCCTTTGTGAGTGTGATTGGTGGTGTTGAAAGGGCAGGTGGCACAGATTGGCAACCTTACCCTGGCCTCCCCTGGGGCAGCTGTGGCTACAGAAGGAGGAGTGTGCAGTGAACACATGAGCCACGTATCGACTGGCCCTTGTACCCCTGACCGCTTTGCCTACGAGCGCTTTGCTTCTTTTAATGCCAGCCTATGTCTCCATTCTCAGGCCTGCACAAGTGATGCGCAGGTTGCGTTCTTCGTTGCCGCCGGCCGTCTGGCATGTCCACACTACAGTGGATCTTTACATTTTAGCGTGTCTATTTACAGTTACTCATTTGGCTAATTTCTCTGTGAATATGAGTTGGATTTATGTAAAACACGCAGCATTTGCAGCTTAAATACAGAGAATATGTCTGTGCTATCCCCACCATCCCCTTGATCCACCATATTTCACTGTGAGCTGATTTAGGCTGACTGCCTAAAGGAGAGAGGGGGGGAGGGGGGGACTCCCAGTTCATTTAAGAATGATTAGGCTAATCCATTTGTTAAAATGCATTATTGCTCAGGTGCACGTTGAAAATGCGGGACCCAAACACAATTAGTGTTTTATTTATAAATTGTACTTGAATTATACTTTTGTTTTTATACTGTTATCTTTGACTCTTTAAGTAGTTGTACTTGATGTATATTTGGAATAAGTTTGGACCCTGCAAGCGCTTTCTGTAGCCACAGCTGCCCTGTGGTAGACTGACGAAAATGTGGCTGCCAATCTGCACTGCCTGCACCCACCGTCAATCACTCACACACGCTACTGTCACGTGGGTGGAATATCCTGCCCAAGGGCACAACAAGAGATCACTGGGTGCAACTGGGACTTTATGTTATGTTCATTAGACATGGACAACACGACCTTCACAAACTCTTCACTGCAGCAGCACAAGTGTGTGTGTGTGTGTGTGTGTGTGTGTAGTGTGTGTGTGTGTGTGTGTGTGTAGTGTGTGTAGTGTGTGTGCAGTGTGTGTGTGTGTGTGTGTGTGTGTGTGAGTGAGTGTGTGTGAGTGTGTGTAGTGTGTGTGTCTGTGTGTGTGTGTGTAGTGTGTGTGTGTGTGTGTGTGAGTGTGTGTAGTGTGTGTGTCTGTGTGTGTGTGTGTAGTGTGTGTGTGTGTGTGTAGTGTGTGTGTGTGTGTGTAGTGTGTGTAGTGTGTGTGCAGTGTGTGTGTGTGTGTGTGTGTGTGTTGTTGTTAAGAAGCAAACACCTCAGGCCAAAAGGACGCGCTGCAGGATTCAGAGTTTGGGTGTTTATGCCTGTGTTTATCCCTGATTAACCAGGAAACAGAACATTGATGATTCGGGATTGTGTTGACCATCTCTTTTAATTTAATTTAAATCAATCTCAATCTCTTGCAACAAAAACTGAATAAATGCAAGATACATTATTGACATTATTGTCTTATACATTCTCTTCCTCCTCTTAGTCCCTCTTACCCCCCCCCCCCTTCACAGAAGAGAAAGGGGGAGGTTTTCTCTCTCTCTCCTCTGACACCCTTTTTTCTCCCTTGTTTCTCTTTCCTTTCTTCCTCTTTCCTTCTCCCTTCTCTCCCCCCTCACTCTCACCTCCTCCCATCTATCTCCCCTTTCAGCTTCTCTTACATTCTCTCTTTCTCTCCACTCTCTCTCGTCCCCTCTTCTCCACACCTGTCACCCTCTCCCCTCTCTCTTCTCTCCCTCGTCCCCTCCTCTCCACACCTTTCGCCCTCTCCTCTCTCTCTCCCTCTCTTACATTCTCTCTATCTCCCCCTCCTCTCCACACCTGTCGCCCTCTCCTCTCTCTCTTACGTTCTCTCCCCCCCTCCTCTCACACCTGTCACCCTCTCCTCTCTCTCTTCTCTCTCTCTTACATTCTTTCTCTCTTCCCCTCCTCTCCACACCTCTCGCCCTCTCCCTCTCTCTCTCTTACATTCCTTCTCTCTCCCCCTCCTCTCCACACCTGTCACCCTCCCCTCTCTCCCTCTCTTACATTCTCTCTCTCTCCCCCTCCTCTCCACACCTGTCGCCCTCTCCTCTTTCTCTTCCATTCTCTCCTCTCTCTCTCCCCCTCCTCTCCTCACATGTCGCCCTCGCCTCTCTCCCTCTCCTACATTCTCTCTCTCTCCCCCTCCTCTCCACACCTGTCGCCCTCTCCTCTCTCTCTCTTACATTCTCTCTCTCCCCCTTCCTCTCCACACCTGTCACCCTCTCCTCTCTCTCTCTCTTACATTCTCTCTCTCTCCCCCTCCTCTCCACACCTGTCACCCTCTCCTCTCTCTCTCTTCTCTCTCTCGCTTACATTCTGCCCTCTCTCTCTCTCTCTCCCCCTCCTCTCCACACCTGTCGCCTTCTCCTCTCTCTCTCTCTTCTATTCTCCTCTCTCTCCCCCTCCTCTCCACACCTGTCACCCTCTCCTCTCTCTCTCTTCTCTCTCTCTCTCTTACATTCTCTCTCTCTCCCCTCCTCTCCACACCTGTCGCCCTCTCCCTCTCTCTCTCTTACATTCTCTCTCTCCCCCTCCTCTCCACACCTGTCACCCTCTCTCTCTCTTACATTCTCTCTCTCCCCCTCCTCTCCACACCTGTCACCCTCTCCTCTCTCTCTTCTCTCTCTCTCTCTTACATCCTCTCTCTCTCCCCCTCCTCTCCACACCTGTCGCCCTCTCCTCCCCCTCCTCTCCACACCTGTTGCCCTCTCCTCTTTCTCTTCCATTCTCTTCTCTCTCTCTCCCCCTCCTCTCCTCACATGTCGCCCTCGCCTCTCTCCCTCTCCTACATTCTCTCTCTCTCCCCCTCCTCTCCACACCTGTCGCCCTCTCCTCTCTCTCTCTTACATTCTCTCTCTCCCCCTTCCTCTCCACACCTGTCACCCTCTCCTCTCTCTCTCTCTCTCTTACATTCTCTCTCTCTCCCCCTCCTCTCCACACCTGTCACCCTCTCCTCTCTCTCTCTTCTCTCTCTCGCTTACATTCTGCCCTCTCTCTCTCTCTCTCCCCCTCCTCTCCACACCTGTCGCCTTCTCCTCTCTCTCTTCTATTCTCTCCTCTCTCTCTCCCCCTCCTCTCCACACCTGTCACCCTCTCCTCTCTCTCTCTTCTCTCTCTCTCGCTTACATTCTCTCTCTCTCCCCTCCTCTCCACACCTGTCGCCCTCTCCCTCTCTCTCTCTTACATTCTCTCTCTCCCCCTCCTCTCCACACCTGTCACCCTCTCTCTCTCTTACATTCTCTCTCTCCCCCTCCTCTCCACACCTGTCACCCTCTCCTCTCTCTCTTCTCTCTCTCTCTTACATCCTCTCTCTCTCCCCCTCCTCTCCACACCTGTCGCCATCTCCCTCTCTCTCTCTTACATTCTCCCTCTCTCCCCCTCCTCTCCACACCTGTCGCCCTCTCCTATTTCTCTTCCATTCTCTCCTCTCTCTCTCTCCCCCTCCTCTCCACACCTGTCGCCCTCCCCTCTCTCCCTCTCCTACATTCTCTCTCTCTCCCCCTCCTCTCCACACCCGTCGCCCTCTCCTCACCCTCTCTCTATCTTACATTCTCTCTCTCCCCCTCCTGTCCACACCTGTCGCCCTCTCCTCTCTCTCTCTCTCTCTTACATTCTCTCTCTCTCTTTCCCCCTCCTCTCCACACCTGTCGCCCTCTCTTCTCTCTCTCTTAAATTCTCTCTCTCCCCCCTCCTCTCCACACCTGTCGCCCTCTCCTCTTTCTCTTCCATTCTCTCATCTCTCTCTCCCACTCCTCTCCACACCTGTCGCCCTCTCCTCTCTCTGTCTCTCTCCCCCTCCTCTCCACACCTGTCGCCCTCTCCTCTCTCTCTCTCCTACATCCTGTCTCTCTCCCCTCCTCTCCACACCTGTTGCCCTCTCCCGCTCTCTCTCTCTTACATTCTCTCTCTCCCCCTCCTCTACACACCTGTCGCCCTCTCCTCACCCTCTCTCTCTCTCCCCTCCTCTCTCCACACCTGTCGCACTCTCCTCACTCTCTCTCCCCCTCCTCTCCACACCTGTCGCCCTCTCCCGCTCTCTCTCTCTTACATTCTCTCTCTCCCCCCTCCTCTCCACACCTGTCGCCCTCTCCTCTCTCTCTCTCTCTTACATTCTCTCTCTCCCCCTCCTCTCCACACCTGTCGCCCTCTCCTCTCTCTCTTTCTTACATTCTCTCTCTCCCCCCCTCCTCTCCACACCTGTTGCCCTCTCCTCTCTCTGTCTCTCTCTCCCCCTCCTCTCCACACCTGTCACCCTCTCCTCTCTCTGTCTCTCTCTCCCCCTCCTCTCCACACCTGTTGCCCTCTCCGTTCTCTCTCTCTCTTACATTCTCTCTCTCCCCCTCCTCTCCACACCTGTCGCCCTCTCCTCTCTTTTACATTCCCCCCCCCCTCCTCTCCACACCTGTCGCCCTCTCCTCTCTCTGTCTCTCTCTCCCCCTCCTCTCCACACCTGTCGCCCTCTCCTCTCTCTCTCTCTTACATCCTCTCTCTCTCCCCTCCTCTCCACACCTGTCGCCCTCTCCTCTCTCTCTCTCTTACATTCTCTCTCTCCCCCTCCTCTCCACACCTGTTGCCCTCTCCGTTCTCTCTCTCTCTTACATTCTCTCTCTCTCCCTCCTCTCCACACCTGTCGCCCTCTCCTCTCTCTCTCTTACATTCTCTCTCTCTCTCTCCCCCTCCTCTCCACACCTGTCGCCCTCTCCTCTCTCTGTCTCTCTCTCCCCCTCCTCTCCACACCTGTCGCTCTCTCCTCTCTCTCTCTTACATTCTCTCTCTCCCTCTCCTCTCCACACCTGTCGCCCTCTCCTCCCTCTCCTCTCTTACATTCTCTCTCTCCCCCTCCTCTCCACACCTGTCGCCCTCTCCTCACCCTCTCTCTCTCCCCCCCTCCTCTCCACACCTGTCGCCCTCTCCTCACTCTCTCTCTCCCCCTCCTCTCCACACCTGTCACCCTCTCCTCTCTTTCATTCTCTCTCTTTCCCCCTCCTCTCCACACCTGTCGCCCTCTCCTCTCCCTCGCTCTCTCTTACATTCTCTCTCTCCCCCTCCTCTCCACACCTGTCGCTCTCTCCTCACCCTCTCTCTCTCTTACATTCTCTCTCTCCCTCTCCTCTCCACACCTGTCGCCCTCTCCTCCCTCTCCTCTCTTACATTCTCTCTCTCCCCCTCCTCTCCACACCTGTCGCCCTCTCCTCTCTCTCTTACATTCTCTCTCTCCCCCTCCTCTCCACACCTGTCGCCCTCTCCTCTCCCTCTCTCTCTCTTACATTCTCTCTCTTTCCCCCTCCTCTCCACACCTGTCGCCCTCTCCTCTCCTCTCCCTCTCTCTCTCTTACATTCTATCTCTCCCTCTCCTCTCCACACCTGTCGCCCTCTCCTCCCTCTCCTCTCTTACATTCTCTCTCTCCCCCTCCTCTACACACCTGTCGCCCTCTCCTCACTCTCTCTCTCTCCCCCTCCTCTCCACACCTGTCGCCCTCTCCTCACTCTCTCTCTCCCCCTCCTCTCCACACCTGTCACCCTCTCCTCTCTTACATTCTCTCTCTTTCCCCCTCCTCTCCACACCTGTCGCCCTCTCCTCTCCCTCTCTCTCTCTTACAATCTCTCTCCCCCTCCTCTCCACACCTGTCGCCCTCTCCTCACCCTCTCTCTCCCCCCTCCTCTCCACACCTGTCGCCCTCTCCTCTCTCTCTCCCCTCCTCTCCACACCTGTCGCCCTCTCCTCACCCTCTCTCTCTCCCCCCCTCGTCTCCACACCTGTCGCCCTCTCCTCCCTCTCCTCTCTTACATTCTCTCTCTCCCCTCCTCTCCACACCTGTCGCCCTCTCCTCACTCTCTCTCTCCCCTCCTCTCCACACCTGTCGCCCTCTCCTCACTCTCTCTCTCCCCCTCCTCTCCACACCTGTCGCCCTCTCCTCACCCTCTCTCTCTCCCCCCCTCCTCTCCACACCTGTCGCCCTCTCCTCTCTCTCTCCCCTCCTCTCCACACCTGTCACCCTCTCCTCTCTTACATTCTCTCTCTTTCCCCCTCCTCTCCATACCTGTCGCCCTCTCCTCTCCCTCTCTCTCTCTTACATTCTCTCTCTCCCCCTCCTCTCCACACCTGTCGCCCTCTCCTCACCCTCTCTCTCTCCCCTCCTCTCCACACCTGTCGCCCTCTCCTCTCTCTCTCCCCTCCTCTCCACACCTGTCGCCCTCTCCTCACTCTCTCTCTCCCCCTCCTCTCCACACCTGTCACCCCTCCTCTCTCTCTCCCCTCCTGACACCCACATACATCGCTCGTCCGTCTTCTTAAAGCATACGTGCGCTGGATTCTTAGCGCAGATTACTCTTGCTCCATTCATCCCGCTCCCGTCGGCTCCTCGATCCACATCTGGGCCCCGACACAGGCGTTCTGCTCCCTCATTCAATTATCTCCGCTCTCCGGCTCGGCTCGCTAAAATATTCATTGATGTCTTAAACGCCTTTTCTTCTGCTTGGCGCGACCCTCACCCACCGACGGCACACGGAGCACACGGGGCCTGCGGGAAAAACATTAGCATAATTACTTACTATTGCGCCTAATGCCTCTCGTGAAGCAACGTCGTCGGGAATATTACGCAATGTACTTATGGAAGACACGCAAGAGCAGGCGACGTTTTATTTTTAGACGCCGCTGTGTGAATCTGTGAGTAAGAATAAGGGGTGATATTTACGCAATCCTTCAGACATGAGTTATGGCACGCCTTTAAATGTCTTGGTTAAGGTTTATCGCACAAAAAGTGAATGGACTGTTAAATTAAACACATGCAGGAATATCACTGCATGTCCTCGTTTTGAAGATTACAAGTTTGTTTTTGTGGTTAATTGACTTTATTGGAGGTGTAATTTATAATGGATTGTTGCAGCACAGCTCAGCAAACAGTCACATTTTAAAAGGAGACAAAATATGACACTTTTCCTCTTTTACGTGTTTGCACTTCCATTCGTTTTGTCACGCTGCACTGTCTCCCCGGTCCGGCCTGCAAACAGCATTGTGTCTGTGCAGAACTTAGACTGTTGAGGTCCGCAGCTCTGCATAAAATGATACGAGCAGAAGGAGGGGCACAATTAATGCGGTGCTCGTGGCAACGTCTGAAGTAAGGTGAATAAATATTGGCAACAAGTGACTTGCACTAAACCAGGGGTGTCACATTCTTTTTGAGAGGGGGCCGAATTAAACAGAAAACAGAAACTGAGACAGACATTAAACACTCTATATTACATTTTCTTTAATATTCAATAATGCAATAATGGATATTTCCATATGCCTGTATACACACACCCACACACACACTTCTCATCTAAGAAATTCAATTAATCGTGGTTATGCACAAAAATCAATGTTTCAATAAATCAATCCAAATTTTGTGTACAGCACACTTTTATTTAATAAGTACTGCTATTAGAACAGCTCAAAAGCTTTCATTTATGAACAGTGCAGAAGTGCAATCAGATTTGGCTCCAAGAACATCCAAAGTGCTTATGAACAGCAGTGACACGAGATGTTCTCAACTGAGTCATCTTCTTGTTCAGAATCTGAATCTGAAGAAGCAGCTAATAGGGCCAGTCGTTTCTTTGGTGGCTCAGATGTGGTGGGCTCAACAGGTTCATTTGCTCCTTTAGCAGCCTGAGTTAGAGATGTCCAGACCTCATGGACTTAAGGTCTTTGAACCGTGGGTCTAAGGTTTTCAGATGCGGCAAGTTGGTAAGTTGGTCAGTTGTAAATGTAGTCTTGAACTTGCCCACATTGGCAGGATCATCATGAGAGATATGGCAAAAAGCAGGAAGAACCACTGAGCAAGAAACATATGTATCTCCACTCCGAAATTCAGTCACAAACCTACAGAGAAAGGATAAAAATCACATTAGTTCATTATTTATTGTCTTTTATTTAACCAGTAAAGTCCCACTTTTTCAGGGGAGTCCTGGCTCCAGAGGGGAGAAGCCTATTGAATTAATTTTTTAAGTAGGTATGCAATTTAAACTGCATTTATAGGCAACATTTCCTGTGCCTTGAGATAATATTTGTGAATGGTAATTGTTTCATTAATTAATGAACAACACAGTGCAACACAGGGGATGTGTTCTAAAGGGAGTCGTCTGGCAGCAGCGTTCATATTTCTCGCGCTATCTGTGCTAAGAGTAGAGACTTTCTGTAAAATGCCCCGTTCCTTTGCGACGTGAAAAAAATGTTTGGCACACGTTTCAGTGTAATGTCGCTCCTCTGTCTTCATTACACACAAAGCATGAGAACGCAGCTGCCAATCAACATAATATCAATCAACCAATATGCACCAAGATAGTTATGGTTACCAAGCGATGTCCAGTAGTTCCCAGTAGGAGCAACGGATGATGCACGCTGTAAAGCTGTCACTTTTGCGGACTTTTCATATAAATCCCCTTTTTTTTGTGCAGTTGTGCCTCTTGAAGGGGTTTCAAACAAACGATCATTTGTGGTGATGCACAGCATGTTTCTCGGACCGGCATCTTCAACAACACTTACAGGTCTGCAGTTTGTTGCTACCCACTTTGAAATCGCCAGCGTTATTCTGTCTCTCTTGTGTTTATCGATACTTTTCTCAAAGACACCTTCCAGTGTAGTTTGCTCAAGTCTCTCCCTCCATCTGTGTGGGGGCTCTGTTGGCTAAATTCAATGCTGTGTTTTGCATTTAAGTGGTATTTAAGACTCGAAGTGCTCCGGTGGAACGACAGTTCAACTTTGGTTTCAAATAACTTTACATTTGTTCACGCATTTGTCCATCTGGACTAGTTTTAAAATGAAAATGTCTGTGCAAAAGTCCAGCGTTTTCCATGGGGTACACAACGAACCGGAAGAGTTTACCTGTGAACCGTCACATGACCCATTGTTGACCTGTGTGTTTCCCTTGTTCAGCGAGCTGCAGACAGCAGACTGACTATCATACATATACATGCGTTAATGCGTCTGCAGCTTTAGAACTTGTTCCGCTTGTGCCGTCGTCTGTGAGTGAGTATTGCTGCAGCGCTTTGTTGCATTATGGAAGAGAGACAGCCAAAAGAGAGAGACATGGGAGAAAGTGGAATGCCCTCCCTGTGTGTGATTCACCTGCTCGCTGATACTTCACCTCCTGCTCACTGATCTTTGTAAATACAGCTGGTGCTGGCGGCTTTAGTTTTATCAGACAGAGCATTTATTTGTGAAGTTTGCTTCATAATACAATGTGGTGATGCCTAACTTTACTTGGAGAGCAAATTAGCACCAAATAAAGGCTCCTCCCACTTTGACCTTCTCCCTGAGCTGCTCCTGAAGCTCCTGCGCTCACATCCCGTGTGTTCTCTGTCCATTGATTTGTTGAGAAAAGTTGAAAAGTCTGTGGAGAAGTGGCACCACCATTCAGGAGCAGCAGGCGAGGGGCCATTTGGCGCTAATGCTGCAGTGCATTATGGTAGCTGGAGTTTTAACAGGTTCTATGCATTTTATCCGTGGGCCATTTGTAATACAAATTAAGAATCATCTTGGGGCCAATAGAAATCATGTTGTGGGCCGGATTTGGCCTGAGGCCCACCAATTTGACATGTGTACTAAACAGAGGCGGGCCTGTCCTCTGAGCCAAACATCAAGGTGGACAACATTCAGTGGATGACCACCACAACCAGAAATGAGAGAGAGAACAACAACTGAATAAAGGGGGCTTTTATATTTTAGAGCTGGCGCTGCTTACTACCTGAAAAGTCTATATTGCCACACAAAGCTTGGACAGACGGTAAAAGTGACCCCTCCACCTGCTCGTGGGGCTCTGGGCTATTCTGTGATGGGAGCACAGTGGAGACGATTGGATAAAAGGTGTATGTGCTCTAGAACTCTCTTTGCCTCTGCGACCTGCTCTCCACACGCTCAATCACGTCTGGATGTGCTGCAAAGAGTCAGATCTGCACTGAATGACTGACGAGGTGGACAGGGATGCGGAGAGCGTTGGCGACTGCGCCTCTGCCGCCTCTCAATGCAGGAGAGGAGGTGCTCACAGGCTCACAACGTGCTCTGCTTCTCGAAATTGGACCTGAGAGAAATACTCACTGATCCCGTATTCAGACCGGCTGCACACCTTTAAATACTTTCTTTTCAGTTTTCCATTGAAACCTTGGATTAAGAAGTGACCCTGTATAGACAGCAGTAAGAGAAGGAAATTATCACAATGATTGGAAAACATTTCCTGGCATATATGTAGGCTGGTGTAAGATAATTGACTTACTGACAACAGCTACAAAAAGGGTTCTTTAATTCTTGACTACTCTCCGTGAATTGAAATGAAGAGCAGCGTTAATAATTGGAGTTTGACAACAAAAGTTGCTTACAGTCACTGTAACTAAAACACAAATGAACTCAACTGCATAGAATTAGAGTGCACAGATAACTGCAGTGGATCCTGTGTCAAACAATAACAGAAATGCCACATTATCTTTCCATATCAAACCTTTGTACAGTGTTTTCCTATAAACATGTTTTAAACAGAAAAAGATACTCACAATGCTAATTTACACTGAAACAGAAAGCGGATGGCTTGGACATTCAGCTTTGACGGGCACGGTTAAGCTAAACATCAAAGTACATTTTACAGCGTTATATTACATTCTTCCAAAATTAACAAGTCAGAGAAATAAAATAATCACCTGAGACAAAGGCGGGTGGATCCTACCAAATAACAGAGTCCTCCGTATCTACCACTGGTATAACACGAGTCACACCGCCCTTAAGTCAATCCTGAAACATCTGGTGGTTAACATAAAACAATCAGTTGTAAACACAACCACGGGCATCCATCACGCGCTTTTGAATATGTATTGGGACATATATAAACATAAAGGTACATTTTTTATACATTTACCTGTCACCAAAAATCAACACCCGGCGCTCATGACAGCGAGAAAGCCAACTTCCTCTAAGCGATCCTCAAAAGCCTGTATGAGCAGTGCGCCCTCTAGTGGTGTGACGGAACAAAAGACCACCTTATCCACTGGGCTACACACTCCCCTGCTAAAAATGTCAACATCCCTGTTGACGCAGTTCATGAAGAATGGCACCCATGCTGATCAACAACTGAGACAAAGCATCTGGACCAATAGAAATGGAATTACAGGTGGAACGTGGCAGGTGGTGAGGGTTGGAATGCGTCCCCGCAGTTGACCTTAAAGTCCTACGAGGCGCGAGAGGTGGAAGAAAAGCCTCATAGTCATCCACCACATCACTTTCCACACTTGGCGCAGCATCCCCGTCCCCGGATTCAGATGCACACATCTCCAGCTGCTCTGAACGTCTGCCCCTCTGAACAGAAATCTCTGGCCTGTCTGGGCTCGACTCAGGTGGGTCACCATCATTTACTGCCACCATAATATACTCAGGTTCTGTGTCCTCAGTGTGTTGGTCGGGGTCAACTGACCCAACTGTCTTCGAAGGAATCATAGTATCCTGCCCCCCTTGGGCTGAAACAGGGCCTGTGTAAAGTCTAAGATTAGCCCTGTGGACCCTTTTCACTGGACCCCCCTCTAATGGTTCTACAGCGTGTGTGGTCCCTTGGATCTCTACCACTCGGTGGACAACAGGACTCCAAGCATCTTGGATTTTGTTTCTGCCAAGAGGTCTATGACGTAGATGGACAAGCTGACCTATCTCAATAGGAGGACAGTACAACTTAGGTCTGTGTAACTCAACTCGTTCCAATGCTTTTTGTTCAGCATATTGCTTTGCCCTGGCATGTGCTTCACTAAGGCGTTTTTGATGCACCACAAGCCAGTCTTCTTCGTTTGGTTCTGACTCCTGACCTAAAAGAGCATCTATGGGCAGGCGCGGATGTACCCCAAATAGAAGGTAGAAGGGTGAATAGCCAGTGGTGGAATGAGGTGTGACGTTGTAAGCGTACACCAACTCAGTCAAATGCTCAGGCCAACGACGTTTCTTTTCTGGGGGCAACGAACGCAGAAGGTCATGAAGCGTTCTGTTGAACCGTTCACATTGAGCGTTTCCTTGAGGGTGATGAGGTGTCGTGCGCGTCTTCCTAACTCCATAAAGTTTACACAACTCAGCCACAACCTCACTCTCAAAATTCCTGCCTTGGTCAGAATGTAATCTTTCCGGTACTCCATATTTCATAAACCACTCCCGCAAAAGAATCTTAGCCGTCGTATGTGCTTTTTGATCACGAGTTGGAAATGCCTGCGTGAATTTTGTAAACACATCGGTAATTACTAAGACATTTTCTCTACCATCTGATGCAGGGTCCAGGACCGTGAAATCAACTGCAATGACCTCCAAAGGGCGTGTGGCCAAAAATGACTTAAATGGTGCACGTATTTTCGGCTGAGGCATCTTGGAGAGGACACATCTTTGACACTTTTTAATCCACTTCTCCACATCATCATACATTCCCACCCAAAAACATCTCTGTCTCAAAAGATTCTGGGTTCTCTCTACTCCTTGATGGCCCATACTATCATGCACACTGTCTAGGAGCCTCTCTTGTAAACATGCTGGGACCAAAAACTGCCGACATTCACCAACATGGCTATCATCAATCACACGATACAATAACCCACCCGACTCCTTAATCTTGTCCCATTGTCTAAGGAGTGATAACACTGGTTTTGTCAGGGTTTCCCTCTCACTATGAGTAGGTTTCTGCTTCCTATCCCAAAACTGTCTGAAGCCACTGAGAGTTGGGTCATTCCTCTGAAATCTCAAAAGCTCATCTTTGGTGTACCCAGGTAAGGTCGGAATACCATTCTGAAATAGATCTCTCATTAAGTCTGTCTCAGTCCCAGAAGCACGGATTTGACGCACTTTACAACATTTTACACCTGCCAAACCAATATCTGGCCCTACAGCTGTTCCCTTTACACTATTGCAGATGGTCACACAGCCGTCTAGATCCAAGTCGTCCGGATGTGCCATGGGCTCCCCTGCTAATGGCTGCCTAGAGAGGGTGTCTGCAGCGGTGTTAGAGCGACCCGGTCGATATCTCACATCAAAGTCAAAAACAGACAACTGAGCTACCCACCTCTGCTCAATGGCGCCTAGCTTCGCAGTATTAAGATGGCACAAGGGATTGTTATCAGTTATGACAGTAAACTTTGAACCAAGCAGATAACCCCTGAATTTCTCAGAAACAGCCCATTTAAGGGCAAGCAGTTCCAGTTTCATGCTGCTGTAGTTGCGATCGTTCTTCTCAGCATTGCGAAGCCTTCGACTGGCATATGCTATGACTCTTTTGTGTGGACCCTGCTGCTGATACAAGATTGCTCCAAGACCTAAACTGCTAGCATCCGTCTCTACCAGAAATGGAAGTGAGAAGTCTGCATAACCCAACAAAGGAGCACTTGTAAGCTTCTCCTTTAATAGCTCATAAGACTCCTGACACTCGGCAGTCCACAAATTAACAACAGAGCATTTGGACTTGTTCAGACCTGAGTGACTAAGACAGATATTTACAATGTCATGTAACGGGCCTGCAATCTGAGAAAACCCCTTTATGAACCTTCTGTAATAGCTGCAGAAGCCCAAAAATGATCTTAACTCTTTCACTGTCTGTGGAACATCCCATTGTTTAACTGCAGCTATTTTGTCTGGGTCAGTCCCAATGCCATCTGCAGAGATCTGGTGTCCTAAAAAGCGCACCTCAGGCTGTAAAAAGTGACACTTTTCAACCTTGATTTTAAGTCCTGTGTCCTTCAACCGTTGCAATACCTTCTCCAGTCTGGCTAAATGGTCTTCGAAAGTCTGGGAGTACACCAAAATGTCATCAAGATAAACCAACATGATCTGGAAAATGAGATCGTTCATGGTGACCTGCATCAGGCGCTGGAATGTAGCAGGACCATTGCAGACACCAAAAGGTAAACGGCAGTACTCATATAACCCAAACGGGGTTGTAAAAGCTGTCTTGTGTCTGTCATCATCGTGTACAGCAACTTGATGATACCCACTCGCAAGGTCAATAGTGGAGAAGTACTTGGCACCATGCAAGGCATCAAAACACTCGTCAATGCGAGGTAAAGGAAAAGCATCCCGGCGTGTCTTTGCATTAAGCCGCCGATAATCCACGCATAAGCGTAAAGACCCATCTGGTTTCCTCACCAGGACCACTGGGGTACTCTCTGTGATCACTCCTTTTTTTAAAAGTTTGGTTATATGCTCTCTAACTTCATTGTACTGCGTGGGAGGGATCCTACGATAAGCTTGAGCAACTGGAACTTCATCTATAAGATGGATTTCGTGTTTTACACGGTCTGTATAGCCCAGATCCTCGTCTCGAAAGGCAAAAACATCTGCGTACTGGCCTAACAATAAAGCTAGCCTTGCTTGTTCATTCTCTGAACCACCAATATGTAACTGCTCCAACAGTTTTTTTAACTCGCAATCTGTTACCTGCCCTTTACCTTGTTCAATGATTACCTCCTCCTGGTCAGCAGCTATACGCTGAAAGTGGACCTCTGTGGGTTCAATGGCAACCCGCTCGGCTGCAGACAGTATGCCTATCCTGGTCCGCGGCTGCAACCAAATGTCTTCTTGAGAAAGATTCAATACTTGAACAGGAAAAAGTGATTTATTGCTTTCAACAATGGTGGGCACTACAAGAAGCCCCCCTGGAAGTGGGGTCTTAATCGGCTCCAACAATCGACAGCCGTCGCCAACCAAAACCCCCTTGACACCCTTTGTTGGCATTCTCCTTTTTCATCAGACCTTCTTTGAGAGCAATAGTGAGTTCTCCTATAGCTTTACTTTGCTCAGAAACAGCCCTGACTACGTCCTCCAGGGTGGTAGAGGGTTTTTCTTTGGCAATGAACGCACACTGACCTTCAGCGTTAGCCTTGTCACATGTTACTTGCCTACTCCTGGCCAACTTCGTACTGCTTGGCTTTTCTTCTAGGGACCAGGCAATGGCTATCTCACGCACATCCTTCAAGGTAGAGCCTGGTTTCTCCTTAACCACTCTACGAAGCTCCCTCCTGAGAGAGGTGTCACTAACGCCCTCTATGAACTGGTCTCTGACTGCTAACTTTGAGTCTGACACCGCATCTGGCTTCTGTTTGAGTGCTTGGCGCAGAATTTGTGCAAGTGAGTGCGAGTAGTCCTGAAAATCCTCTCCCTCTTGCTGCTGACGACCATAAAAGGCATGTAACAGTTGGGCTACACTCCGTTTTTCTGAATAAGCCTCCCTTAACCAACTGAAAACCTCAGTCGGGGTCTGTGGTTCCCCATCCATGCAAAGTCTGACTTCCTCCAAGGCAGAACCCCTTAATAATGACAGAATGAAATCAACACCTTCTATCTCATTTTGACCTCTGGCACGAAGAACCCTGTCAACCTCCTCAATGAACTCATCAACTGAACGACCATCTTTGTCTGGGTCCCCACAGAATGGTTGGATTTGACGTTCACGAGGCACATATACATATGACTTGTTACCCAATGCAGCAAGAGCTTCCATGGTTTTACCTTGTTGTTCACTCAGTCTTAATAGTCTGTCTTGGAGTTGTTCAAGGGACTCTGCGCCTCCACCGGTGTCCGGGTCTGCATCATTGTTGTTTGGCAGGGTGTCATCGTTGTCCGACATGTTGAATAGTCTTATCTCAACACAGTCTGTATGGGCTGTTCTATATATCCGTGGAGATGGAGGTGGGCGGCGTCTCTCCGTGGACTGAAACTTCACTGTTGACCACGACTCTTACGCACCACCTTTATCCTTGACGCCACCAGGATGCACGGTTCACGGACCTTCAGCCACCAGACTGCAGCCGACACTACAGCTATCACTCCAATAATTTTGGACCCCAATTTGAAGAACCCCACTCCTGGTACCAAAATATGTAGGCTGGTGTAAGATAATTGACTTACTGACAACAGCTACAAAAAGGGTTCTTTAATTCTTGACTACTCTCCGTGAATTGAAATGAAGAGCAGCGTTAATAATTGGAGTTTGACAACAAAAGTTGCTTACAGTCACTGTAACTAAAACACAAATGAACTCAACTGCATAGAATTAGAGTGCACAGATAACTGCAGTGGATCCTGTGTCAAACAATAACAGAAATGCCACATTATCTGTGTTTTCCTATAAACATGTTTTAAACAGAAAAAGATACTCACAATGCTAATTTACACTGAAACAGAAAGCGGATGGCTTGGACATTCAGCCTTGACGGGCACGGTTAAGCTAAACATCAAGTCCTCCGTATCTACCACTGGTATAACACGAGTCACACCGCCCTTAAGTCAATCCTGAAACATCTGGTGGTTAACATAAAACAATCAGTTGTAAACACAACCACGGGCATCCATCACACGCTTTTGAATATGTATTGGGACATATATGAACATAAAGGTACATTTTTTATACATTTACCTGTCACCAAAAATCAACACCCGGCGCTCATGACAGCGAGAAAGCCAACTTCCTCTAAGCGATCCTCAAAAGCCTGTATGAGCAGTGCGCCCTCTAGTGGTGTGATGGAACAAAAGACCACCTTATCCACTGGGCTACATATAACATTATTAATAAGATGATAACTGCTCAAAACAGGAATACTTAAATCATAAATGACCCCATTACAACATCCTCAAAGCCTAGAAAACAACAACATTGATTTGTCATATTTTGTCTCCTTTTAAAATGTGACTGTTTGCTGAGCTGTGTTCCCAGAAGGCTGTTGTTCAAGTAGAATCAGCAGCAAAGAGTTTGAGAGCGCCACCTGCGAGAGACATGAAATATTAATATGAACTGGATTGTGAACTTCTCACAGTACAGACCTCCTCTTCTCTGTAAAGTGTGTTTGTTTGTCTGGAGCGATGGCTGTGCCCCAGAGACACTTCTGTGGCAGGAAAAAAGCAGCATTACACCGATCTTTGGGTTTGGTGGTGGTGGCTGGTTCAAGCAGCATTTCATTAGAACACGAGGTTACAGTTGGTCTGGGTATGGTCCAGCTCAGTACTCCTGAGGCCACGGGGAAGGGACCTGGGCCTGGTATGTGCTTAGAGCCAGGCTCTGATCTAACGGCTCCAGCCAAGTCCTGACCAAGATCCAGGCTCAGTTCTACCTCTAGCTCACCCTGCACAAAATGGAACTGCAATGACATATTTGTACATTCTATGTGCGTTCCAGTTGTCCTCGGAAGTCAGAACTCAAACCTCAGAGTGATGTTTTCCCTGAGGTTCTGTGTTCCAATTGTCAAGCCGGAAAAACAATTACCAGAACATTAACAGCTTAACTGACTACTAAAAACTAGAAAAGGGCCATTTATAACCCCAGACGCTCAGCAGCTGCTGTAGCAGGTCCACACAGCACTGATTTGCTTTATAAAGTTGATCAATTATTTATTATTTGTGATTATTGGAACAACCCTAATACTGCACAAACTGTTACTCACTGTGGTGATGTTAAAATGACCCAGTTCCGTCCGAGTAATGGCAGGCCCAGAGCGGCTGTAGAAGCTGCTCCTGCTCAAAGCTGTTATTATGTTGTATATTCACAACGGAGCAAAAACATGTTCTTCATCAACAGGCGGCAGCAGAAATACAGTCAAGAGAAGTTGTTTTCAGCCAGCAGCCTGTACTGTAGTAGAGCCTTCATGTGTTTCCAGTTTGAACACAATCCTGTAAATAGGACAAATAGTATATAGAATGAATTCTAAAGGACACATATGTTTTTTGAGATTTTAACCATGTTTTAACAATGTTCTGTCTGGAGTTGCATTTAGCTTCATTCACGCTATTTTGAGGAATGCTGGTTAGAAAATCCTCTCCCTCTGACCGTCAAAAACACTCCCTGCTGAACTCCTTCGATCGATGACGTTTTTTCCATTTCTAGGTGTCACTTATCAGAGAATCTTCAGCTGTTTTAAATCATCGCCAGACTCGCTCCGAGTATATCTGCCGTTTAAACACGATCGCCGCAACTGCAGAACACCAACAGCATTGTGTATACACACGTGGAATTGCCTCTGCAGCCAGTAGATGCACGGCCAAAGCTTAGCCACAGTTAAGATAATATGGCATCTCCCAAAGCAGTGATACAGTTATATTGTTCTTTGTTTTTATTGTTTACATTGTTACATTATTTTTTTAGTTCGAAAACATGAGATGTCAAAGTAAAGATACTCAAGAGCATGTTTAGAGGCCAATAACAGTACAAATAATGCACAACATTTGTCCTTTAAATGGTGTCACGCAAAAGTTTTCTGCGTGGATGTTATTAGATTGTTCTTTCATCAAAAACATTCCTGGAGGTGGGTGTATTTTGCTTCATTCACACTTGTTTTCATTAATCATTTTTAAGAGGTTGTCTTGCTTAGAAATCACTCAGTTTCAAATTTCCGGGGATTGTTACGTCACTAATAGAAATCTGGAGGTTTCCTGTGCTGTGACGTCAGCATTTCTGAAGTCAAATTATGTGAATTACTACTGAATGCCTGCATTAGAGCACTGAGCCCAGTGCTTATGTTAGTTAAGCCTTAAGTTACGTTTTTTCTTCAATTATTCATTGGCCCTGCTAAGAGGGTCGTGTTAAAGCCAAAGTAAAGTTCAGTGGATGCAAAGAATTTGTGCAGGCATTTTCTGAAGTTTTAAAACATGAACTGCTAAAGGTACTTAAGAGCATATTTAAATGACAAGAAGAAGACAAAATAATATAGAATACGCTCCACTTTAAAGCAGATGGATAATTCTCAGATGCTTTGTATTGAACAATAACATAAGTAGATAATAATTTTACATTTTGTTCTTTGTAAAACACAACATTAATATAAAACGGCATAGTAATAGAAACAGACCTACTGACTTCCTGTTCCAAACTGCTGAACTGATATGCCCTGCCTCTTCATAATGACAAGCTGCAGATTGTCATGTCCATGATGTTTTGTGTCACTCTAAATTTTTTTCAGACAATCACAACTAATTACAAGATGTGGGCGGGGATGGGGGGTAGGTGAAAACAGTACTTTTCTGAGCACTGGAGCCTCAGCTGCAGGACAATACAGGATTAACTCAAATATACAGGAATTAATCTAGATACAACTTGACAATTATGATGTCACAAAACTAGAGCTAGAAAAAATATTGAATTTTTTTTTTTTTTTTTTGAGGCTTAATTCAAGAGGACTTACTGAACAGGATTGATCAAACTAGAATGAATGAAGTCAAAGACAACTCCAGGTATGTTTTTGATGAATTAATCATTGGGTTAATATGGTTGAAAGGTGAAAAAGTCAGTTTTGCATCAAATGTGTCCTTTGAGTCTTTAGGGCACATGGAGAACTTGACCTGTCACATGAGAATGGGCCTTTTGGATGTGTCCTTGGCCTTTTCTGTTTGAGTCCACTGCCCACAGTTCTGCAGAGCCCGAGTGAACAGGCTTAAAGTGCTGAGTTTGAACCAGACCATGTGAGGGGAGAGGGCAGACACACACAAGAGCTGACGTTTGAGGTTAAACTCAGCTGAGCCCTTTTCACTGACAAAATACAGAAGTACAAAATTGTCCTCAGTCAATTTAAAGGTTCCCGCTTTTTACTAAATAGACTTTTTGATTCATGTTCAGTATCTGAAGTTGTGTTTTGTTTGTTCACACTAGGAGCAAATGGAGAAGCTTCAACTGCACCAGGGAAAAAACAGAGGTGTGGGACATGAACTCACTGGTGTCAGATCAGAGATGACAAACACGTGTGCTTTTGTCATTAAAGTATAAACGTGCAGTAAAAGCTGCAATACTCTCACAAGTATTGTGATTGCGATTAGATTTGCAATTTATGACTTAATAATAGGATTTTGTAAAAGGAAAAATATCATTATATTATATAATATATTTATAGACAGCCTGCTTTTATTATGACACAGTACTGTGTTTTCTACCAGACCAATTTCGCAAACATCTCGAGTCCTATTATTACAATGAGAAAATAAACTAACTGCAAACTTTAATTTGTTCACAACTTGGCTTATCTGTGAACAATGATTTTGCTCCAAAGGGGTGATGGGGCCCTCAGATGTCATGAATAATTGCATTTAGTCTCTCAAGGACTTTATTCAACCACAATGCATTTTATTACAAAAGTGGAAAAATGCAACTGAGAAAAACATGCTTTTGAGGGCCCTTTCCTCCCCAGGGCCCAGGGCAAAGACTAATCAAGTTCTCTGAGCTTGGAAATGTAGTCACTTAAATACCTAACCACTCTCCCACTCCGTTAGAACCTCCCCTTGCCCGTGCACTTCAATAATCGACATCTTTTAATGCTGTTCTTTTTCAAATTTGATGAAATGAAGTCTATTGAGATTAGCTCATGTTCGCCGTTATGTGTTCATAACGAGCCTCAGCACACCTCTAGAGCCGAACAAACAACTGTCCAAACCGTCCCAGCTGATCCCCGGGGCTGAGGCCGAGGTCAAAGGTCAAACTTGAGAGTGATCAGGAGGAGCAGAAGGGCCGTTTTCTCATTACCACTGAACCAAGCACCACTGCAGGAAACAAGGGCTAATGAGGGAGGGAGAGGGTGCAGGACGAGCACTCGAGCACATGAGCAGCAGGACAACAGCCGCATGAAGAACACAAGCATCGTTAGTGGGAGATTTCATTTAAAGGGCCTGCACCTGATTTTGAACCGTGAGACAGGAAGATATTTTTGGTTGAACCATTAGCCCCGCCCACATAGTCCTTCCTTTCACTCAACATTGCACCATGACTGAGAAACGACAATTCACTTTTGGCACTTTTGAACCACGACAGAGAATCACAGTCTGGGATAGTGTCAAGCAGTTATTTTCCCATGATTCATTGGTGCATTTACAACATGCGTAATACATTACAAACCCAGTGTCTTTCCATGTTTGCATTTCCAAGTTGCTTTTATCAAACAATGTGTAATGTAAAGAAAATATATAGAGTAAACAAAAATCAGGTACAGGGTCTATAATGCCATCCTGTGCTTTTCCTCCTTTTCATATTAGCATTTCAATTCAATTCAATTCAGTTTATTTTTGTTGCGCCCAAACTCATCAATCAACAGCTGCCTCGATGAGCCACAGAGAGAAAGCAGATTAAAAACAATGTTCAAGCGAATTTAGCAAATGGATAACCCAGAGCTCCCTCTGTCCTTGACATCCTTCTTGGCAAAGAAAAACTACAAAAAACCCTGTGGGAAAAAGTCGAAACCAGGAGGAGCGAAGGAGAGATCCTCCTCCCACAGGACAGACTGCAGATGGACCAGGACTGGCACAACCACATGGACCAGAATCACTAACACCACACATTCCAGTTCACAGGTCAGGGTCTTGAGATGGGGGGTGGGGGGTGGGGGGTGTCTGAAACATGAAACAGTCTCCACTCCCGAGGGAAGTGGAGAACGAGAAAAAACACGTGAACAGCAATGAACAGACTACAGTTGAACTAAAATCTTAAATATATTAAATATTGTTGATGGGAAAATAGAAGAACCAACGTACCAAAGCAGAGGACAGTGTTCAAGCTGCCATGTCCAATATTGTGCTTTCCTTTTAGTTTGCCACAGGTTTTGGGACAAATCTTTAGACTGATGCTTGTCCTTCTGTAATGAGTAGCTCAGTGGGTGTTTCCGTGGGACTGCTCAGCTCTAAGGCCCCTCTAAGGCCACGTTTCGACTGGCCCTCATACCCCAGACCAGTTCACCTGGTGAGGCTTTGAAACATTTTTTTTAATGGCGGAATGCATATTCAGGGGTTTCGCTCTCGGTCCAAGGAGGAATCAAACGTTTTCTTACAGATTAAAGATCAATTACATTAAAGTCCCTATGACAAGTTGGACTGCTCATGTAACTAAAATACAAGGGAAAGATAAATATATTTAAAGTTTATTTTAGTTTTGAAAAATCCCTTCCTGTTGTAAATGATGACATCACCCTGGGAAATGACTTTGTACACTAAAACTCAGCTAATGTCACAGAATTTTTAAATTGAGAAATCAAAATATATAAATATCTGCCAACACTCTTATTTTGTTGAATTAATGTTTAAAGGATAAAAAAAGTAGATTATTTTGGGTAAATTATGCATAACCTTTGAATGGAATGAGTCTGTGTCTGCTTAGCGTGGTGCCATCAATTTGTTTTGTAATTTCTAACTGATTTTTCAACTTTTCTCCACAAACTTGATTAGCGTAAAACTATTTTTTAAATGTACAATATTATTTATGCATCAAATAAAATTAAAATTAGAAACTCGTTAAAACCTGTCATACGCATTTAACTCCAAATTCTACATTATTTTACATCCAGAGAGTTTCTCTTACTTTTACTCTGATGTGAGAGGTAGTTTTCCTGAACACCTGATTTCTTGTGCACTTCTACTTGAGCTTTTTTATTCTGAAGTAAGGGTGCTGTTACTTGAGTATAATTTTGATCTACTCTACCCCTGTGTAAATCGCCTCTAATGTTCCCAGAGATCAGATTTATGAATTCTGATTCCATCTTTATAGCCTTTGAATCCTCTGTTTTGAAATTCCACCCAGACTTTATCTTGGGAACACATCTCGCGCGGGTCGACCCTCCTGGATTATGGAGACATATTGTTCTCCGGCTCTGACCTCTTTGAATGTGACCTGTATATCTCACCACCCTGACTCCTGCCTCTGAGCTAAAGTTCTTTGGGGTTTTCAGAAGGCCTATCTGCTCTTTTCTCTGTCAAACCTCGGATTTAAAGGACTTACGGCTGGAGTCTCCGTAAATCTGTTCTGAAAGCAGCGTGTACCAGAGCGGATTGGGACAAATTGATGTGCGTGTTAGGCTGCCTTTAATATGGAGTTACACGATCTGGGACAAGAAATTATGCTTATGATTAGAGCTGGTAAACAAGACAAGAATGACAAGATTCCAAAACTTCCATTATAGATCTTGTACTATACACAAGACATGATTTCTTAAAGCTTGTGTACCTGATTTTCAAACTGTGAAAAGAGAGGATTTATGTATCAATGTGAAGAGAAGCATTGCATAGCCACAACGTTATATCTTTTTGGTAAATAGAAAAAAACAAGACAAAGAGAAATAGAAAAACAAAACAAGTGCAGTTGGTACACTGTCGCACCAACATTGGTCGCCCGACTGTCCCATTTATACCAGTGATTGCCGAATATGTACTTATTCAAATGAACTGCGAGGCATCCTCATGTGGCAGTTGAGTGGTTAATAAATTATAATAAATTTGGCAACATAAAAGTGAAACTAAATTTAAGCTGTTGTAACAATGCCTCCCCCGGAATGTCACCTGGAGACTGTGTGGATCCCCAAGGCGCACAGGTAAGCTGCCAATATTGAATCAAACAGCCACAGGCTCCATTCGTTAACTTTGTTTTAACAGGTTTGGAATATTGCACAATTGACATTTTCATTCATTTACATTTACACCCATAAAACAGCTCTTTGAGGTGCACCCCACCTCACACTCCGGCGTCAGGACGTAGCTTTAATAAAATACAGTGGGGTGGAAAGACGACACAGAAGCAACAGAAAACAACCAAAGATTGTTTGATTATTTTTTTATATTATATATATACTTGATTCTAAACTCAATGGGAGCCAGTGAAGGGACTCTAACACTGGGGTAATATGATCTCTTTTTCTAGTTCTTGTTGATAATCTTGCAGCTGCATTTTGAACCAGTTGAAAGCTTCTTTTAGAGCTTTTAGGACGCGCTGCGGGCCGTTACAGTCTAATCTGGATGTGACAAATGCATGGAGTTTTTCAGCATCACTTTTGGGGAGGATTTTTCTAATTTTAGCTCATGTTACGCAGGTGAAAGTAGGCTGTCTTACAGGCTTTATTTATATGGGCTTTGAACGAGAGCTCCAAGGTTTCTTACAGTAGAGCTGGAGGCTACAGTGATATTGTCCAGAGAAACTATCGGGTCAGATAAACAGATACTTAGGGCCAAGCGCAATGACCTCATTTTTTTCATGGTTAAGGAGCAGTGATGATCAACAGTGATGGGGTGTCAAACTGTGGCACTGAGCAGGAGGATGACGCAGTCAACACAAAGACCCGGAAATGCGTGTGGGCTAAAGGGGGAGATGAGAAAGGGAGGGCTCAGTCCACCAGCCCACACCACGGGGTGCCAGGTAAGCACGCCTCCGGCACACGCCTCCGGCACACGCCTCCAAAAGCCATCTTACCACACTCAGATACTGAAGTCCAAGAGGAGTTATCAGTGCTGTCTTAGGCACATGAGGGTGAACCAGGGCCTGAGGCCTGTGAGACATGACTGAGACATGAGCGTCTCTGGATAAGCCGTACTATGAAGTGAGTTCACATCTTTTTATATTAACCCAAGATTTTCTGAATGTGTGCGTTCACATAAAGGGGCGGAGTTAGCGCTGGCTGGCCAATCAGAACAATGAAGAAGGAAAGAGCAGAGGACTTTTCACAGGATCATTCTCTATAATATGAGGAAGTAAAAGTAAAATTCTGACAGAGAGAAACACAGTCGCAGCAGCTAAAGTCAGAAAAGAGGGCGGGGAAAGTATTTTTGAATCAATGCGTAAATTTGATGGGTAGGAATAGTAAGGTTGATGATAATCAGTTACAAAACAGTTCCGGGAAATCCAACAAGCCGTGCAGAAAAAAGACCAGCTTCACAGGATGGATAGCCTTCAGCTGGGTGTCTTGTAAACAGGGGCTGCTTTTTTCTTGCCATTCAAAGTGGCAAGTGAAGAAATAGAAGGTGACAAATATCCAACTATTCAGCTTGTTGTGCTATGGTTTTTTAAGCTGAAGAAACGATGCAAGCGGCAGAGTACATGGTGTACATTAGGGCGTGAGCAGTGCAATTCCTACTCAATAAATCGTCCATCATTATCACCCACAAGCTTGGGACTTTTCTTTGTCCACGTTTCAAGTCCCAGGAGTCTGATAATCCACCTGCAGCCCCATCTTCAAATGTCCAGGATGCAGGACAAAGAGGGACACGTTTGAAGGTTAGTGCTGGTTGTAACTTATTCCTAACGTAATAACATGTTCAACAATGTGAACCGCAGTGGTTGGCTAACTACATTGTTTTATTCTGTGTTTAGTCGAGGAATTCCAGAGAGCCAAATGAAAAAAGGACAAGTTTAGTGAATGGGAGGATGACTGTGAAGATGTGAGAGAGATGAGGCCCAGCGCTACATTTAAAGGTATTTGTTCTGGGGTGGAGAGAACATTTTAATCTTCTGGCAGTCACAAGTCAAAGCCTTCCCCATGCTCACCAAAGTGGCCTAAACTATTCTGTGCATCCCTGCCACCAGCGCATCAAGCGAGCGCCCCTCAGCTCTGCTGGTCACCTGCTGGAGCACAGGCAGTAGACTGAAACCAGGCACAGTAGATGCAAGTCAGTTTTTGCACAGTGCGTGCAAAGTCAGGGCTAAGTAAACATTGTTACCAGAATAATGTAACTTCAGTCAGAGTAGGTCAAGTATAGTGTTTTTAAAATCCTTTAGATTTGGTTGATTCATTTGCCTGCAGAGTTTAAACCTAATAGTATTGCGTACTTATTGTTTGTGGGGTGGGACGGGGCCGTGCACTCATATAAATTACAGAAGTGCATCATTAGTAAGAACAGACTGGACCTACCCCCCTCCAGTGCAGTTGTGTGCTGGCCTGCAGGGACCTCTGGGATCACGTTACATATTTTGGCGTCAGCGTCAGAGCATGGTGAATCCTTGTCGGCAACACCTTTTCTACTTTTCGCTTTGGCTTCTCTGTCTAGTTCTATGGTCACAATCAGCTATTCGTCGACGTGTGGTTGTATGAATGCAGTGCAGGAATAGTTTGAATCCTTCTGGAGGAGCTGGACCCACCATCCCTGAGAGCGAAGCTGGAGGTCCCACAAGACTTTTTCTAAAGGGTTTGTGATCAATAAACGAACGCAAAAGACCAAGCCTGCTCCTTCACCCTGATATATCATGAGCCCGGAGCCTCGCCTCAGTCGGTTCCATCCCTCATTTGCTTCACCCAATCACAGCTCTGCAGGCAGTTATCTCTCCATCTCCTCCTCAGCGCCATCATCTCCTCCTCGGGGTTCATCTCTCTCCATCACCAGAGTCTATGTCCTGCAATCTAAAAATATTTGCCACTCAAAAATGTGTCTGTGGCACTCTTGAACTGTAATTAGCTAAGACAGCTTTAACAATGCAAACAGCAGATTTAATAATAATAATAATAATAATAATAAAAAGAAGAAGAGGAATACATTTTGTTTATTTGGTGCTTTTCAGGACACTCAAAGACACTTTACAGTGTCTTAGTCTTAGTTTAGACCTGGTTTAGTCTTAGTTTAGACCTGGTTTAGTTCTGGTTTAGTCTTAGTTTAGACCTGGTTTAGTTCTGGTTTAGTCTTAGTTTAGACCTGGTTTAGTCTTAGTTTAGACCTGGTTTAGTTCTGGTTTAGTCTTAGTTTAGACCTGGTTTAGTCTTAGTTTAGACCTGGTTTAGTCTTAGTTTAGACCTGGTTTAGTTCTGGTTTACTCTTAGTTTAGACCTGGTTTAGTTCTGGTTTACTCTTAGTTTAGACCTGGTTTAGTCTTAGTTTAGACCTGGTTTAGTCCTGGTTTAGTCCTGGTTTTTCCTGTCTTAGACCAGATTTAGTTCTGATTTTATTACTATAGACTTCGTGGTTTGACCCTACGGTTTATTATTTCGACGGCTCGTAAAGAGACTGTGTGTGAATTTACTTTAAAAGGTACATCAACAAATGAAAATATATTCTCTCTCAGTTAACCGGCCGGTACGCCTTACGGTTAGTTTGAATTATTTCTCTGGTTGCAGTTCCAGTGACATTGGCGGGTTGATTTAGCAGAATTCAAAGCTTATTTAGCGCCCCTCCCACTCGACTGGTCACACACATGTTCACTTCCTCTTCTGCCGGTTGGATAAAAGGGCTCCATTACCTCGGCGACTGCTGCTCACAAAAAGAGACTTCCTGGGCTAAGTATATTTTTCCCAATGTGCTGTTATTATACGCGGTTATCGTTGCTCTCCATATGGCTGCACACGGCGCTGTTCATTTAGCTAAGTGCAGAGCCTCTTCTCTCAGCTCTAAGGCTCATTTGTACAAAAACACACAGCTCTCGTCGGTATCAGCTCCTCTTGGATCATTCTGCGCTCAGAAACATGGACACCTCTTATGTGTCAAAGCACTCTCTAAGGTGCAGAGAGGACGGAGTTCTAAAGTGGGACAAAGTGTGAAGGGAGGGGGTGCAGGGTTCACCCGGAGAGCATGGTGACACTCGGAGAAAAATCCCCTTTCAGAATTTTAGATCCTGGGATGCAGGGGTGTAGCACCAAATTCTGGGCCCCAGGTACAAACCCTCTTGTTGGGCCGAATACATCATTTTGTACATTTATCCCAGATTATTATTGTTTTATTTTTATTCCCTGTTGCCAGAATATACACATTATTATTTGTACATACACTAAACAATAATGTACTCATTTAAAGACGTCATGTATTTGTAATAAGTATCAGACCGATTTAACGACGATCTCAAAACATATTATTGCAATATGAAAATACATGAACTGTATATTATAATCATTAGTTCTTTTGTTAACATTTTGGCTAATATGTGAGCATGTGGCAATGATTTTGTTCTTTAAAGCATAATTCTCTTTAGTCATGTAGTCAATTTTTACTCCACATTGCATTTTATTACGACAAAAATAGTTACTAAGAATAATGCTTTTGAGGGCCCTTCCCTGCCCTGGGCCCCCAGGAAAATAAAAATTATATATATATATATATATATATATATATATATATATATATATATATATATATATATATATATATATATATATATATATATAATTTTATTTATTTTTTGGCCCAGAGACTTTATTGAACAGGAAAGTGCAGCGTGAATTGGGGATGAAGGCGGGATTAGCCGGATCGTAGCCGGATTCTGAGGGTCATTTAAAATCTGTAAATCACTTTCTTCCTGTTTTTTCAGTTTTTAACAAAACACAAAGAACAGAACACAACTAGAGAGAGCAGGGAAATAAGCAGTAAAAGATGTGAATTACTTTCTAAATAATGTTTTTTCCCTCAACAGTGCTCATCGATGTCTTGTGTGAAGTACTCAGTTTTGATTGGACCAACATGCACTCGGTTTGTTTTCTCATATACGGCACAGTGTATCACAGCCAGTCCATGCTGCACACATTTATGTTTTAACCATGTGTTTATCTGACTGAGGAGGAGGGTTAAGGGGAAGACTGGTCATTCCCATTGTCCCTGTAACTTCACGCTTCAGGCCACGCCTGTAGACAGTGTGTGACTGCACTACATTTAATGTGAGATTTTGCTATAACCATGCTTATGGCAAAGATGGGATCATACAGTATTATATTTGACTTCAGCTTTACGTGGACTCTGCAGAGTGTGACTGGCTTTTTATGGAGAACACAAGACAGATAGGAGCAACTCTGAGCTGTCTCTTCTGTTTGCCGATAAGATACACAGCATTTTGTGTGGACACGAGGACTGTATAAATGTACTGTCAGTGCAGGGCGCTGTCCTGCGTTTGTTTGTTTGTTTATTTGTTTGTGCTGTGTTAAAGCCAATGAAAAGAACGTTGTCAACAAAAGAACCTTATTCTTTCGGCTGTAGTACTTACTGGGCCTTTTCAGTCGGTTCCTTGGAAGCGAGTGCCCAGACCTAGACACCTGCCCCTCACCCTGACACCTGCCCCTCTTGACCCTGACACCTGCCCCTCTTGACCCTGACACCTGCCCCTCGCCCTGACACCTGCCCCTCTTGACCCTGACACCTGCCCCTCTTGACCCTGACACCTGCCCCTCGCCCTGACACCTGCCCCTCTTGACCCTGACACCTGCCCCTCACCCTGACACCTGCCCCTCTTGACCCTGACACCTGCCCCTCACCCTGACACCTGCCCCTCTTGACCCTGACACCTGCCCCTCAACCTGACACCTGCTCTTGACCCTGACACCTGCCCCTCTTGACCCTGACACCTGCCCCTCTTGACCCTGACACCTGCCCCTCACCCTGACACCTGCCCCTCACCCTGACACCTGCCCCCTCGCCCTGACACCTGCCCTCACCCTGACACCTGCCCCTCGCCCTGACACCTGCCCCTCTTGACCCTGACACCTGCCCCTCGCCCTGACACCTGCCCCTCTTGACCCTGACACCTGCCCCTCACCCTGACACCTGCCCCTCACCCTGACACCTGCCCCTCACCCTGACACCTGCCCCTCACCCTGACACCTGCCCTTCACCCTGACACCTGCCCCTCACCCTGACACCTGCCCTTCACCCTGACACCTGCCCCTCACCCTGACACCTGCCCTCACCCTGACACCTGCCCTCGCCCTGACACCTGCCCCTCCCCCTGACACCTGCCCCCTCACCCTGACACCTGCCCTCACCCTGACACCTGCCCCTCACCCTGACACCTGCCCTCACCCTGACACCTGCCCCCTCACCCCTGACACCTGCCCCCTCGCCCTGACACCTGCCCCTCACCCTGACACCTGCCCTTCACCCTGACACCTGCCCTCTTGACCCTGACACCTGCCCCTCTTGACCCTGACACCTGCCCCTCACCCTGACACCTGCCCATCATCCTGACACCTGCTCTTCACCCTGACACCTGCCCCTCAACCTGACACCTGCCCCTCAACCTGACACCTGCCCCTCACCCTGACACCTGCCCCTCACCCTGACACCTGCCCCTCACCCTGACACCTGCCCCTCTTGACCCTGACACCTGCCCCTCTTGACCCTGACACCTGCCCCTCACCCTGACACCTGCCCTCGCCCTGACACCTGCCCTCACCCTGACACCTGCCCTTCACCCTGACACCTGCCCCTCTTGACCCTGACACCTGCCCCTCGCCCTGACACCTGCCCCTCACCCTGACACCTGCCCCTCGCCCTGACACCTGCCCCTCGCCCTGACACCTGCCCCTTGCCCTGACACCTGCCCCTTGACCCTGACACCTGCCCCTCACCCTGACACCTGCCCCTCTTGACCCTGACACCTGCCCCTCTTGACCCTGACACCTGCCCCTCGCCCTGACACCTGCCCCTCGACCTGACACCTGCCCCTCTTGACCCTGACACCTGCCCCTCGCCCTGACACCTGCCCCTCTTGACCCTGACACCTGCCCCTCTTGACCCTGACACCTGCCCCTCGCCCTGACACCTGCCCCTCACCCTGACACCTGCCCCTCACCCTGACACCTGCCCCTCACCCTGACACCTGCCCCTCACCCTGACACCTGCCCCTCACCCTGACACCTGCCCCTCACCCTGACACCTGCCCCTCACCCTGACACCTGCCCCTCTTGACCCTGACACCTGCCCCTCACCCTGACACCTGCCCCTCTTGACCCTGACACCTGCCCCTCGCCCTGACACCTGCCCCTCTTGACCCTGACACCTGCCCCTCACCCTGACACCTGCCCCTCTTGACCCTGACACCTGCCCCTCACCCTGACACCTGCCCCTCTTGACCCTGACACCTGCCCCTCACCCTGACACCTGCCCCTCTTGACCCTGACACCTGCCCTCGCCCTGACACCTGCCTCACCCTGACTCCTGCCCGTCACCCTGACACCTGCCCCTCGCCCTGACACCTGCCCCTTGCCCTGACACCTGCCCCTCACCCTGACACCTGCCCCTCTTGACCCTGACACCTGCCCCTCTTGACCCTGACACCTGCCCCTCACCCTGACACCTGCCACTCATCCTGACACCTGCCCCTCACCCTGACACCTGCCCCTCACCCTGACACCTGCCCCTCACCCTGACACCTGCCCCTCACCCTGACACCTGCCCCTCACCCTGACACCTGCCCCTCACCCTGACACCTGCCCCTCACCCTGACACCTGCCCCTCGCCCTGACACCTGCCCTTCTTGACCCTGACACCTGCCCCTCTTGACCCTGACACCTGCCCCTCGCCCAGACACCTGCCCCTCGCCCTGACACCTGCCCCTCTTGACCCTGACACCTGCCCCTCACCCTGACACCTGCCCCTCTTGACCCTGACACCTGCCCCTCTTGACCCTGACACCTGCCCCTCTTGACCCTGACACCTGCCCCTCTTGACCCTGACACCTGCCCCTCTTGACCCTGACACCTGCACCACGCCCAGACACCTGCCCCACGCCCTGACACCTGCCCCTCTTGACCCTGACACCTGCCCCTCACCCTGACACCTGCCCCTCTTGACCCTGACACCTGCCCCTCTTGACCCTGACACCTGCCCCTCACCCTGACACCTGCCCCTCGCCCTGACACCTGCCCCTCGCCCTGACACCTGCCCCTCGCCCTGACACCTGCCCCTCTTGACCCTGACACCTGCCCCTCTTGACCCTGACACCTGCCCCTCTTGACCCTGACACCTGCCCCTCTTGACCCTGACACCTGCCCCTCGCCCTGACACCTGCCCCTCTTGACCCTGACACCTGCCCCTCGCCCTGACACCTGCCCCTCTTGACCCTGACACCTGCCCCTCGCCCTGACACCTGCTCCTCTTGACCCTGACACCTGCCCCTCACCCTGACACCTGCCCTTCACCCTGACACCTGCCCCTCACCCTGACACCTGCCCTCACCCTGACACCTGCCCCTCACCCTGACACCTGCCCCTCTTGACCCTGACACCTGCCCCTCTTGACCCTGACACCTGCCCCTCACCCGGACACCTGCCCCTCACCCTGACACCTGCCCCTCACCCTGACACCTGCCCCTCACCCTGACACCTGCCCTCACCCTGACACCTGCCCCTCTTGACCCTGACACCTGCCCCTCACCCTGACACCTGCCCCTCGCCCTGACACCTGCCCCTCGCCCTGACACCTGCCCCTCTTGACCCTGACACCTGCCCCTCGCCCTGACACCTTCCCGTCGCCCTGACACCTGCCCCTCACCCTGACACCTGCCCCTCGCCCTGACACCTGCCCCTCTTGACCCTGACACCTGCCCCTCGCCTGACACCTGCCCCTCGCCCTGACACCTGCCCCTTGCCCTGACACCTGCCCCTTTTGACCCTGACACCTGCCCCTCGCCCTGACACCTGCCCCTCTTGACCCTGACACCTGCCCCTCTTGACCCTGACACCTGCCCCTCGCCCTGACACCTGCCCCTCGCTCTGACACCTGCCCCTCTTGACCCTGACACCTGCCCCTCGCCCTGACACCTGCCCCTCACCCTGACACCTGCCCCTCGCCCTGACACCTGCCCCTCGCCCTGACACCTGCCCCTCTTGACCCTGACACCTGCCCCTCTTGACCCTGACACCTGCCCCTCTTGACCCTGACACCTGCCCCTCACCCTGACACCTGCCCCTCTTGACCCTGACACCTGCCCTCGACCCTGACACCTGCCCCTCGCCCTGACACCTGCCCCTCGCCCTGACACCTGCCCCTCTTGACCCTGACACCTGCCCCTCTTGACCCTGACACCTGCCCCTCGCCCTGACACCTGCCCCTCTTGACCCTGACACCTGCCCCTCTTGACCTTGACACCTGCCCCTCGCCCTGACACCTGCCCTCGCTCTGACACCTGCCCCTCTAGACCCTGACACCTGCCCCTCGCCCTGACACCTGCCCCTCCCCCTGACACCTGCCCCTCGCCCTGACACCTGCCCCTCGCCCTGACACCTGCCCCTCTTGACCCTGACACCTGCCCCTCGCCCTGACACCTGCCCCTCTTGACCCTGACACCTGCCCCTCACCCTAACACCTGCCCCTCTTGACCCTGACACCTGCCCCTCGCCCTGACACCTGCCCCTCGCCCTGACACCTGCCCCTCTCCCTGACACCTGCCCCTCGCCCTGACACCTGCCCCTCGCCCTGACACCTGCCCCTCTTGACCCTGACACCTGCCCCTCACCCTGACACCTGCCCCTCGCCCTGACACCTGCCCCTCGCCCTGACACCTGCCCCTCTTGACCCTGACACCTGCCCCTCGCCCTGACACCTGCCCCTCGCCCTGACACCTGCCCCTCACCCTGACACCTGCCCCTCGCCCTGAAACCTGCCCCTCTTGACCCTGACACCTGCACCTCACCCTGACACCTGCACCTCGCCCAGACACCTGCCCTCGCCTGACACCTGCCCCTCTTGACCCTGACACCTGCCCCTCGCCCTGACACCTGCCCCTCGCCCTGACACCTGCCCCTCACCCTGACACCTGCCCCTCGCCCTGACACCTGCCCCTCGCCCTGACACCTGCCCCTCGCCCTGACACCTGCCCCTCGCCCTGACACCTGCCCCTCTTGACCCTGACACCTGCCCTCTCTGTGCTCCGCCCCTGCTCTCCTGTGGGCAGAGCTTTGGGGCCTGTGGCGGGAGGTCTCTTAACACACTCACTGTCTGTGAGCTGCAGCCTCAGACAACAGTCCAGGCTGTGCAGACTCCTGTCTGTCCAAATGTCTGTAAAAATCCACCTGGACTTTACCTACTGTAATTCCACAAACTCAGAGGGCCTCCTTCCAGTCCTGTGTGGTGCTCAGGTCTGTGCTTTGAACTGTGTAAAAGTCAAGGCATTGAAAGTGAATCAATTCAATGTCTCTACAACATTACTACTACTATATTACATTACTACTACATTTTACGTCCAGATTTGAACAAAATGAAAGTCATATTATTAATTCTCTATTCTCCAAACTGATTATTGTTTTTCTATAGCTTGAAACCAGCCCTGTTGCTGTGGCAGTGGAGAAGTGTAGTGCATTTTCTTAACACATTATCAAGAGTGAAGAACTGAAAAGGGCACTCTCTGTCTCTTTCGACGGAAAAGATTTGATTTTACATGTGCGCAGACAAAAATGATCTGTCCCTGACTAAAATGATCTGTCCCTCCATGATTCCAAAATGTAAAAAGAGAGAGTGAACGATGATAAAACACATCCTTATGAACCCTGAAGGTGGGACGTTGGAAGAACTTGTTCAATGAGCAGAAAAACAGCCCAATGTCGAGGGGATAAAGACTATCAGAAAAATTAGTCCTGAGGATGTAACTTTTGGGCCAAGGTCTGTCTGAACATGTGAAGATTAGGCAAGAGACACAACTTTTCCCACAACTGAACCGAGCAGCATGGAGAGTCTTTTGGGAAGGTTCAGGTGCTTTTGGTGCAAAGTCTGGATCAAGGGCTTCTGTCAGCGATGTGAATGATTTAAAGAGAGACTAGAACAGTTTTAGAAGAAATCTGATCGCCTGGATGTCATTCTTCTTTTCATTGTCATTCTGATCGCTGATTGCAACCATGTGGCAAAGATCGATGTCTCATGCTTCAGGACAGGCCCTCAACGCTAAAAACACTTAAAACATGCATGAATTTAAAGGTTTTATCACTTAAGGTCAGACACTACAAGTGAATAGGAAAATATTTTCAATTTAAAGATATCAATTGAAAAAAACCCTGTAGCTTACTCACATAAATGTAAGAACAAATATGTAAAGTTTTCAGGTAGAAATAAGACATTTTAAGTGTAAAAATGGCCAAAAATACACATATTTGGGACATGGGACACTGAAAAATGGACAGAACCAGGTTTAGATTTCTTTACATAGTAACATATTAGTTACAAAAAATGTTTGTAACTATTTTCTTATTAGTTTTTAAATAAACTAAATTGGACTAAAAATTGTCCTAACTCATTTTTTTGACTTAAGATGTCAAAAAATCAGTTTTAGAATTAGATATCAAAAATCCTTTTGCACGTTTCATCAGAATCTTGTTGAGTCCAGATTGTACAGTTTGGTGTAGGATCTACTTTAGACTGATCTTTATGTCCCGAGGGAGAAAAATGCATTTGAAGAAAACGTCCTTTGAAGTAACAATGTCCCAGAGAAATCTATGGATGAAGTGGATTCAACGGAACATCTTTAGGAGCAGATTGGACAAGTGTGTTGTTTTCCACATGAAAGTCGATATGTTGAGAGAGCAAACTGACCAAAAAATTGAAATAAATGTGTTTTGTCTGTAGTGTCTCGCCTTAAATGCGAGTCCGCCATGACCAGAATAACGTCCATTAAAACCAGTGACATTGCTGTTCTTGTGAGGTACTTTCAATTAAAACTAATCCTGTCTGAATATTGTATCATTATTCCATTAGCAACAAAGCTAATCTGTATTTTTGGATCGCAGACAATAAAGGCCGATTCTGATTCTGACCCTCAGACTTAACCTCCAGCGTCTGCCGCTGGAGAGCCGGTGTGTGCCGGTGTGCAGGCTCACCCGGAGAGCCTGGAGCGCGGGGTTCAGCCGGACAGAGACGGTTGTGATGTCAGACGCAGATTGTGATGTCTGGCGGTGCGGCGAGATGAGAGGAATGGAGAGTATAGTGAGCGGTGCTGCGGCAGGCTGTGCCGACGTGACGAGTGTGCCCAAACAGGCTCCCGCCGCCCGCCACATTAGCATCGACTCGCTCGCTCACACACGCTCACCGGGAGGGAGGGGGACGTGGCAGTACCAGTGAATGGAGCACAGGGAGGCAGCAGCAGTCACTCACTTTCACTGGCCCACTCTCTCCGCAGCAGCAGCGTTCACTTTTACGCCAAAATGAATATCTTGTTAGGATCAAACGCTAAATCCACTAATCTGTGTACACTCAATAGTGATAATAACCAAACGTGAGGCTGCCCGTGTGCACCATCGGCCCCTCCCACCACCAACCATTCACACACGCACACGCACACACACACGCACACACACACACACACACACACACACACACACACACACACACACACACACACGCAACTTTCATAACGTGGCAATGTGGGTGAAGTGTCTTGCCTAAGGACACAACAGCATTTCCTCCTCCAGCGCCCCCCTGTGGCACCTGGTGTCCCAGCGGTCTCCCATCCAAGTACTGACCAGGCCCCCCCGGGATTGGGCGCTGGCAAGAAAGTATGATCACTAATTACTATTATAGTGCAAAGTAGGCTAATTTGCAGTTTTGTGGTCTAAAACCCTTCCCAAAATGTTCTGTGTGGGAACTGCAACTAAAAGGATTGCAAGGAATCAAGTCTCACATTCATTAAGCTGTAAATGTATTTCTGCATTTAAAGGGCTGTCATATTTTTACTGTTGTGAATCTTGAAAAATCAGAACTAGTCCATGTTCCTGATTTCTTGCATGTAATAAAGTCAACTCTGTGTTGCCCCAGAACAGGTACATTGTAAAAGCATCTTTTTGGGTGAAAATGAGACCACAACTTTTACTCTGCGTCTGTTTATAGACCGTTGCTAATGTTTCTTAGCTTTACCCGTGAAGGTCTGTGACGCTCTGGGCTCAGAGTCTGGTGAAAAGTGCTGATAAAGTCATGGAGGTGAATATTTAGGATGCTGTGACTGCATTAGGAAAGTGAGTCATACATGAGACTGTTTATTAAGATTGAAGATTTAAGATGAACTTCTGTCTGTCACGTTTCAAAGCCGTCAAAATCAGGTACAAGGCCTTTAATTTGGGGTTTCATTTGGAGAAAGATTTAACCATTGTCTCATACTCAAAATCTTTATTTGGATTGTGAAGTGGCAGTTGTAGTAATCATTGATCTGTTAATCATGTGAGAGAGAAAGTAGTTCAAAATGCTCCAAAACACTGTTTGCATAATCGACTGTTTAATAAAGTTAAACCAATGACTTCCGGGTGTTTGTTACATTGACATGAGTGAATTAGTCTGCTGTCATTTACAAGCGACTTCACATTAGTTAAGAGTACAACGTGTCTTCTCTATTTCGTCACAATCACATCAATCTTATTATCAATATTAGCAAAGGTTATACAGTCTCTGCGAGGTTTTATAATACGGTACATTTCTCACTGTTTGATTATATTAGAAAATGGAAAGTGAATCAGATGTTCAGAAGTTACAGATTTGGATCACAACCTACGCGATTTAAAGTAGAACTAAGTAACATTTTTACTATATTAAACGTCTTCGCAAGTCCGTGTGGTGGTGCAAATATATTTTCGGGGTGTTTGAAGCCCCCGTCGTCGCCCCCTGCTGTCTCTGCACGGAAAAAACAGCTGCAGGCGGCGCACTGTCGCTGAAGTAACTTAGTTATACTTTAAACTCTGTAAAAGCACATTTAAAGGTCCCATATTCTGCTATTTTGCCCTTTACACAGTCTATTCTAAGGGCTTTGTTGATACATTTTTGCGTTGTGTAATATCCATAACATAACAGTTTCCAAAAAACACCCATTTCTTGGACTGGCCCCCCTCCTTGTAAAAGCAAACGGCTCACTCTGAGATCTGACCCCCCCGAACAGAGAGCAGGCTGCCTCCCCCGCCCAACCCGCGCGTCTCCCCCGCCCAACTCGTGACGAAGCCTAGAGCGGAGATGGTGCATGCGCCGTGTGCTCCGGTAAACAGCGATACACAAACACGGGAATAAACATTTTATCCGTCCTGACGGTGCGTCGTGCTGAGTCCTACGTCCTGGATCTGACCTGGAGTTTGACGTGCTCCAGTGCCTCGACGACGGACGTTGCCGTTTGGTAAATAACAAGCTAACTCTTCGATCTGTCGTATCCATCGTGTAATTACTGTGTAGCATTAGCATTAGCTGTTTTTATTCTTGCGGCTGCGCGCTTCCTGGAGGCGTGGCTTAAACACCACGTCATCCTGGTGAAGCCGCGTCATCCTGGTGAGGAGCCCCCGTCTGCTGCTCAGCCGAGGGGGACGGAAAAGACAGTTCTGTAGCGAAAGCATGAGGGAATCAATCAAAAAACCACTTTGGGCACAACATACGAGGCCCAAATAGCACTGGAGGAAGGTTAACACCTCTGAAAAGTCCATTTTGCATGTTATGGGACCTTTAAGGTTAGGGTTGGGTCGCTAATATTTCTGATATTCTGATTATTTTTTAAGATGTTTTGTTATTTACCATCCAGGTCCCTCTTTTCAGTTAGTTTGATCTATTGGAGTTCTTCTGTTGGACATTGGAGGCTTCTTTTTTCCTCGTCCTTGTGGGAACTTCTAAAAAATCAGAGCAGTGTGAATGGTTTCAGATTTGAAAAGAAGATGAAATGCACTTTAATCTGAATACAATAGTAATTAAGGGTTTCAGGGGTTGTCATCCAGACGCCGTTAAAAGATCGAGACGTTTCGACTTTTATCCAAAAGTCATTGTCAATCAGAGAGCTGGTATGGGAACTTGGGCTGAAACTTCCTCTGAAACCCTTTCTACGATGGACCACACCTGGACGAATGAGGTTTTACATCGACAATAGTAATTAGTTGTAAATTGACCATATTTTTGGATATGGTATGGTAAAAAAAATGCATTTGAAGAAAAAAGGCCTTTGAAGTTACAATGTCCCAGAGAAATCTATGGATAAAGTGGATTCAATGGAAGAATAAAATATCTTTAAGAGTAGATTGGAAAAGTTTGCTGTTTCCATTTGAATGCCTGTGTCGAGAGAGCAAACTGACCAAAGAACAAACAAAAAAATGCAATAAAAACTGAACAAAAGTGCATCCGGACAGGAGCTTGGTGGAGTCAGCAGATGGTTTGTCAGGCAGTTTGAGGAGTGTAACAGCCCTCAGGACCAAATACTCCTGACTGTGTCTCTCCTCTGTGTCCTGCATCAGAGTCAGCGTCCAGGAGGAGCAGGGGCTCTGGAGACGCAACAGGAAGGTAGTCAAAGCTAGATCCATGCAGGGTCTCCATGGATACCGACGGTCCTCAAAGTGCATATGACAAGTTTATCTCTAAGATTATAATCTAGTTTGGACTTTTGGGGGATAAAACCTGTAGTTAATACCAATAGTATTACACCAATCAAGTGCAGTTGTAAGAGAAAAGTTGAAAAATCGGTATAACATGACAGGAAGTAGAGCTGAGTTCTAAAACATATGGATGACGTCACATTGAAATGCTGACACGGCGGAGGGCCATGTGAGGGCCATGTGAGGGCCATGTGAGGGCCATGTGAGGGCCATGTGAGGGCCATGTGAGGGCCATGTGAGGGCCATGTGAGGGCCATGACTGCTGATCATTCAGATTCAGTGCATTGAACTGGTGGGTTGGTTGGAATGAGTCACCAATATCTTTATTCTGGCTTGGAACATTTATTTGAAGTCAATTTCACACAAATATTTGATTTCAGGTTTATTGTAGAGAATTTTCAAATGTCTTGTAAAATCCGTCGATGTAATCCCTTATTCGTGCAGACGCGTTCCATCGTAGGAAAGGCTTCAGGGTTGTCATCCGGACACTGTTTGAAGATCGAGATGTTTTGAACGTTTCTAACCCGGATGACAACCCCTGAAACCTTGTAAAATAAACTACTTGGGTCATAGTCGGGCCGTTTTAGCAGGAAGCCTGAGAGCCAACAGACATTTGTTTGAGGGCCGTATTTGGCCCACAGGCCATAGTTTGGACACCTCTGGTTTAGATGAAATAAAGACATTTTTCTGACCCTTTGAATTGATCCGACAAATGAAAGGTGTTCATACATTTTGCCCCGCCCCTGCCCCGGCCCCGCCCCTGGTTGACATCACCATGAGGATGCGCTCTGGATCCTGACGGCCCAGGCCCCTCTGCAGTGGTTGGTGCGGTGGTTCCTGCTCCTCCCATACCCTGGCAGTCACCTGACGCGGCACACCCAGTGAAAAGGACTGTGCTCCACCCGCTCGGGCGTCTGGACTCACTCCATGTCCAGATGGACACGTGTCCATGGCACGTGTCGCTTTGTTTTGGTTGATTGTTGCATCATAATCTTTTGGTGCACTTTGTGGTTCCTAGAGACACTGGTAAATATTATTACGAACTTTGTTGCAGTTTCAGTTTGTAATCTGTTGGAGTTAGGTTTCATTTTAATTAGATTTTTTTTTTAATACTTTTTGATTTATGTTAAGTTGTAACAAAATATTTGGACACCTTCAATTACATTTTACCTTATTTTGTGAAGTGAAATATTACAATTTTAGTTTTAAATCTTTTTTTTTTTTTTGTCACTTCCCTCACTCTCCTGTAAGATGGTTTTATGTGTCAAATCATTTCTGTGACATTACATGAGTTTGGCTCAGTGTACACCATCGCTAGGCAACAGTTAAAGAGTTTCCTAGTGTCACTGAAGTTTAATTATACATTTTTAAAAAAATGCTTTGATAAAATCTGCAAACTTATTGCAAAATCTAAACTTAATAGCACAAAGTAAACTAGAGTTTACTTTGACAAACATGGTCAAAAGCTCAAAATGTCAAGTTTTTATCACGTCTGAGATAAAATCCTCCACTTTGAAATCAAAAACACCCTGCGATTGTGAAAATATCAAAGGGTGACCGTCAGCCCCACTGCAGCCGGCAAAGTGACATTTGGCGACTCAAATGAATCTTTTAGGTTTTTAACAAAAGCTAAACGCAGCTCCATCCCATGAATGTCCGTCAGCTGGACTCAACGGTGGCTCTGCTGCAGCTAAGTCCAAAAGAGAACATTTCTATTCTGTATCTATAATATCTCAAATATTTTTCATAGTTTTCATCAATAATTTTGCTCTCTAAAATAAAAAAAAATGTCTTGGTCAAAACTATGACAGGAAATAGATCGACCAGATTTTTTGTCAGTGATAAATTCGCAAACATGAACGATGATCCCAGAAACAGGCCCTTTAATGTGAGTTATTTATGATGTCACGTTAGAGCGGGTCACACAAGAGAACGCCTCAATTAGATGCAGAAGAAATTAATAAAAGCTAATTGAGGGTTGCGCTGTGACTGACAGGTGCGTGACTGACAGCTCCTGCTCTGCCGGCTTTAACACAACACATCATTAACACAGGAGCACGTGTGTGTCACAGAGGGGCGTGGTCTGTGGGAGCTCACTGGGTGTGGATATGGACTAATGATTGTCATTAAGACGAGACGCTGCAGGAGAAGAGAAAAAATATTACATTTAAAGATATCAGTTTTAATCTTCTCCTGTAGTTTATCCACATGAAAGTCTTGTTTTCATATAGAAGCACGGCATTTATGTGTAAAAACGGCCAAAATGTCAATTATTTGGGACATTTAAATCTAAAAAATAGAAAGAATCAGTTTTTTTTTTTTCATTTTGTACACATATTAAATA
>CM033633.1:36656385-36746385 GCA_019453435.1 Rhinogobius similis | reverse complement strand
CCTGGTTAAGAGCCTGTTGACTTAAAATGTCTAGATTCCTAGTTTTGTCTTGGTTTGTGTGTGTTCAGGTGTGCTTTAGTCTTGGTTTAGTCCTTGCAGATCTGGTTTAGTTCCAGATTTGGTTTGTGTTGGGTCATGTCTTGGTTTAGTTTGGTTTTGACCTGGTTTACACCTGTTTTGGACCTGGTGGTTTAGTCTTGGTTTAGTTCTTTTGTGGACCTGGTTTAATTCAAGACGTGGTTTGTGTTGGGCACATTTCTTGGTTTAGTCCTGGTATAGCTCTTGTTTGTTTACATTTTCCTGATTAATAGTTTAGTCTTGGTTTGTGTGTTGTGCAAGTGGTCTTTAGTCTTGATTTAGTCTTAGTTTAGTCCTTGTGTAGCTCTGGTTTAGTTCTGATTTTATGTAACATTATTATTTGCTGTGGTGATGAGTTAATGCACCCTCAGTCTTAGTTTGCCCTGGTTGAGTCCTGTTAAACCCTGGTTAAGGCTTATTCCCAGTTTAATCTTGGCCTGTGAGTGTTCAGGTGCTCTTTAATCTTGGTTTAGTCCTGTAGATCTGGTTTGGTTCAAGACTTGGTTTGTGTTGGGCCATATCTTGGTTTAGTCCTTGTGGAGGTCTGGTTTAGTTCTAGTTTTTATGTCACGATATTTTGCGGTGAATGTGGAAGAGTCTTAGTTTGTCCTGGTTAAGAGCTTGTTCACTTCACATTTTCCACATTCCTAGTTTAATCTTGGTTTGTGTGTGTTCAAGTGTTCTTCAGTCTTGGTTTAATCTTGGTTTAGTCCTTTTGTAGATCTGGTTTATTTCAAGACTTTGTTTGTATTTGGCCCTGTCTTGGTTTAGTCCCTGCTGATTTGGTTTAATTGTAGTTTTTATGTAACATTGTTATTTGAGGTGGCGATCTTGAAAGTGTTAATGGACCTTTTGTCTTTGTTGGTCCTGGTTTTGTTCTGGTGTAGGTCTGGTTTAGACCTTGTTTAGGCTTTCTTTAATCCTGGTTTAGACCTTGTTTAGGCCTTCTTTAATCCTGGTTTAGACCTTGTTTAGGCCTTCTTTAATCCTGGTTTAGACCTTGTTTAGGCCTTCTTTAATCCTGGTTTAGACCTTGTTTAGGCCTTCTTTAATCCTGGTTTAGACCTTGTTTAGGCCTTCTTTAATCCTGGTTTTGAGCTTGTTTACTTGCTTTATCTTGACTCCGAGTTTAATCTTGGTTTGAGTGTTTGAGATGTTCTTTAGTCATGATTTTGTCTTGGTTTAGTCCTTGCAGATCGGGTTTAGTTCAAGACGTGTTTGGTATTGGACCATGTCTTGGTCTAGTCCGGTTTGGACCTGGTTTAGTCCAGGTTAAGAGCTTGTTTCCTTCCTGATTCCTAGTTTAATCTTGGTTTGTATTTGACCAAGTAAGTTTAGTCTTGGTTTAGTCCAGTTTAGACCTGGTGCTTTAGTCCCGGTTTAAGAGTTTTCCTGACTCTTAGTTTGGTCTTGGTTTGAATGTGTTCAGGTGTTTTAAATCTTGGTTTAGTCCTTGTGTAGAACTGCTTCTGTTTGGTTTGAGTTGGGCCAAGTCTTGGTTTATATCTGGTTTATACTTTGCTTTGCATGTATTCCGGTGTGCGTTAGTTTAATCTTGGTTTAGTCCTTGTGTAGATCTGGTTTAGTTCTAGTAGAGCTTGTTTTCTTAAATTCTCCTGGCTTCTAGTTTAATCTTTGTGTGTGTGTTAAGGTGCTGTTTAGTCTTGGTTTAGATCTGGTTTAGTTCTTTTGTGGACCTGGTTTAATTCAAGACGTGGTTTGTGTTGGGCACATTTCTTGGTTTAGTCCTGGTATAGCTCTTGTTTGTTTACATTTTCCTGATTAATAGTTTAGTCTTGGTTTGTGTGTTGTGCAAGTGGTCTTTAGTCTTGATTTAGTCTTAGTTTAGTCCTTGTGTAGCTCTGGTTTAGTTCTGATTTTATGTAACATTATTATTTGCTGTGGTGATGAGTTAATGCACCCTCAGTCTTAGTTTGCCCTGGTTGAGTCCTGTTAAACCCTGGTTAAGGCTTATTCCCAGTTTAATCTTGGCCTGTGAGTGTTCAGGTGCTCTTTAATCTTGGTTTAGTCCTGTAGATCTGGTTTGGTTCAAGACTTGGTTTGTGTTGGGCCATATCTTGGTTTAGTCCTTGTGGAGGTCTGGTTTAGTTCTAGTTTTTATGTCACGATATTTTGCGGTGAATGTGGAAGAGTCTTAGTTTGTCCTGGTTAAGAGCTTGTTCACTTCACATTTTCCACATTCCTAGTTTAATCTTGGTTTGTGTGTGTTCAAGTGTTCTTCAGTCTTGGTTTAATCTTGGTTTAGTCCTTTTGTAGATCTGGTTTATTTCAAGACTTTGTTTGTATTTGGCCCTGTCTTGGTTTAGTCCCTGCTGATTTGGTTTAATTGTAGTTTTTATGTAACATTGTTATTTGAGGTGGCGATCTTGAAAGTGTTAATGGACCTTTTGTCTTTGTTGGTCCTGGTTTTGTTCTGGTGTAGGTCTGGTTTAGACCTTGTTTAGGCTTTCTTTAATCCTGGTTTAGACCTTGTTTAGGCCTTCTTTAATCCTGGTTTAGACCTTGTTTAGGCCTTCTTTAATCCTGGTTTAGACCTTGTTTAGGCTTTCTTTAATCCTGGTTTAGACCTTGTTTAGGCCTTCTTTAATCCTGGTTTAGACCTTGTTTAGGCCTTCTTTAATCCTGGTTTAGATCTTGTTTAGGCCTTCTTTAATCCTGGTTTAGACCTTGTTTAGGCCTTCTTTAATCCTGGTTTAGATCTTGTTTAGGCCTTCTTTAATCCTGGTTTTGAGCTTGTTTACTTGCTTTATCTTGACTCCGAGTTTAATCTTGGTTTGAGTGTTTGAGATGTTCTTTAGTCATGATTTTGTCTTGGTTTAGACCTTGCAGATCGGGTTTAGTTCAAGACGTGTTTGGTATTGGACCATGTCTTGGTCTAGTCCAGTTTGGACCTGGTTTAGTCCAGGTTAAGAGCTTGTTTCCTTCCTGATTCCTAGTTTAATCTTGGTTTGTATTTGACCAAGTAAGTTTAGTCTTGGTATAGTCCAGTTTAGACCTGGTGCTTTAGTCCCGGTTTAAGAGTTTTCCTGACTCTTAGTTTGGTCTTGGTTTGAATGTGTTCAGGTGTTTTAAATCTTGGTTTAGTCCTTGTGTAGAACTGCTTCTGTTTGGTTTGAGTTGGGCCAAGTCTTGGTTTATATCTGGTTTATACTTTGCTTTGCATGTATTCCGGTGTGCGTTAGTTTAATCTTGGTTTAGTCCTTGTGTAGATCTGGTTTAGTTCTAGTAGAGCTTGTTTTCTTAAATTCTCCTGGCTTCTAGTTTAATCTTTGTGTGTGTGTTAAGGTGCTGTTTAGTCTTGGTTTAGATCTGGTTTAGTTCTAACATTCAGTTTGTGTTGGGTCAAATCCTGGTTTAGCCCTTGTTTAGACCAGGTTTAGTTCCGTCTGATTTAGTTAGCTACTTTGCTGTTAGTCCTGGTCTAGTCTTTGTTTAGTCCTTGTGTAGATCAGTCGTGTTTTTGTCCTGGTTTAGCCTTGATTTAGGACTTTATTTTGTCAACATACAGTCTTGGTTTAGATCTGGTGTAGTCCTGGTTAATACAGTCCTGGTTTATTTCTACCTCGGTTGTGTTTCGTCTGGGTTTAGTCTTGTACAGGGATCTGGTTTTGTCTCCATGTACTCTTGGTTCAGTCGGGTTTAGTCCTGTTTTAGTCCTGACATAGTCTTGGTTTAGATCTGGTGTTGTCCAGGTTTACATACTTCTTATTTAGTCCTAATTCAGTCGGGTTTAGTCCTGGTTCAGTCTTGTTTTAAGACCTGCTTTAGTCCTCATTTTAAACTAGGTTTACGCAGTCTTGTTAAGTCCTGGTTCAGTCGGATTTAGTCCTGGTTTAGTCTTGATCTAGGACTTTTTTTAGTCCTCATGTAGTCTTGGTTTAGACCTGGTTTACACCGTTCGGTTTTAGTCATGTTTAGTCCTGGTTTTGCCTTGATATAGGACTGTTTTTGTTCTCTTGTAGTCCTGGTTTAGACCTGGTGTAGTCCCGGTTTACACGGTCCTGGTTTGATCCTGGTTCAGTCGTGTTTAGTCCTGGTTTAGTCCTTTTTAGCTGACTTTGCACAGTCCTGATTTAACTCGTGTTTAGCCTGGATTCAGTCCCAGATTCCGCTCTGGTTTGGTCTTAAAAAAGAAGCCATTAGAAAATCCCCCCAAAAGTCTGGCTCTTCTCTCGTCTTCTCTGTCCGCACCAGTGCTCGGGCCCCTCTCTCGCTGAACACTGCCCCGGGGCCCCTGGAGATCGCAGCCCTGACATGGGAGCAGCTGTGCACAGATATATATATTAAAAAGCACGTTTGGGGACATGGAACAGCGAGGAACAGTGTGCAATTGTAGAAAGCCTGTTTTCTAATATATGCAGGCGCTTCAGGGAGAGTGGAAAAGGCAGAAGAATTATGAGGAAATAACGGAGTCTGAAACCGAACTACAAAAAGAGCTGATTTAAAATAAAAGCTATGAAGTGATGTTGTAAACTAAAGGTGACATGTCTGCACCTTTGTGATTCATTTGAGACACATTTCCTCTTTGTCTGATAATGGTTATTGGGAAACTGTTTAGTTTGCAGACAGACCAGGTTTAGTCCTGCTTTGGGCTGCCTTAAAAACATAAAATATAAAGAAAATCATTTGACTGACATTGAGAAACATAAGCTATGAAGAGATTGAATAGAAGCAATGAATAAATGAAAACATGTGACCTTGTGCACCGACTGTTGGGCCGTAGTCCTTTAATTATTTCATATTATCAGTCTATGGTGTTTTTGTCAACCAAGATTTGTATTTGTTGGCTATTTATTTTACTACATATAGGACAATAGCAAAAATGAGAAGATATGGAGCTGAGTTGGAATCAATAGTTTACTCTAACTTTATACATCTAACATTGCTTACCAGGAGTGTTACCCGTCACCAGTGCTTAACCCAGGGAAAGAAATGAGTCCTGGTTAACTGACATGTTTAATGATCAAAAGTTTAAGACCAGTTGAATAAATGGCAAAAGTCACATTTTCATGGTTGGATCTTTACAAGGTTCAAGTAGAGCTTCAATAAGCAACAAGAAATGGGAGAGAGACAAAAAAAAGTTTTATTGAAAACAACAATTAAACTGTAATTGTCTGTTCTGCAGCTGATCAAAAGTTTAGGACCACATGCCTTTAAAAGCCCAGATCTGTCCAAAAATGAGGATGCAATGTTATTTTCTGTCAGGTGTTCACCTGTCATGACGCTCTGATGGCAAAGAGAAAGAAACGTTCTCTTTTTGATCGTGGTTGTGTTGTTGAACTGCATAAGCAGGGCCTCTGTCCATCGCTGCTGAGGGACGCAGTAAGAATTATTAAGAGATCCTGAGGCTTATGGAACAAAAAGTGGAAGATCCAAAATAATGACCCCAGCACTGAGCCGGAGGATCTGGACGATCCTTGACCCAAATGAAGGCTGGTGCGACTGCAGCCCAGTAACCACCACACAGCACCAGAATGATCTGGGGGGCTGTTTCCTTCAGTGGAACAATGGAGCTCCAGGTGGTGCAGGGGCCCCTGGCTCTGTGCAGATGTTGCAGAGAGCATCCCTCTTGACTGAGAGCCTCGTCTGTGGACAGGTTTGACTACATTTCACAGTTGTTTGGGCTTGTTTTTTCAGGTGTGGTCCTAAACTTTTGATCAGCTGCAGAACAGATTATTTCAGTTTAATTGTTGTTTTCAATAAAATATTTACTCAAACTTTTTTGTTTTGTCTCACTCCCATTTCTTATTGCATACTGAAGCTCTACTTGAACCTTGTTAAGATCCAACCATGAAAATGGGACTTTTGCCATTTATTCAACTGCTCTTAAACTTTTGATTGGGACTGTATCTATATGTAATCCACACTCGTTCCACCAGAGAGCGCCCGACCGTCCTCATTCTACTGTGCCGTTTATGAAGGAAAAAAACTCCAAAATAGTGGATTTATCTCCTTAAGACTGAGCAAACCTGACACTGCTGTGTTTGGACAAATGCTAGTCACATGTGGTTCATTTAAAGGACACATATTATGCTAAATTTACTTTTTTGAGCTTTTAAACATGTTCCAACAATGTTCTGTCATCAAAAACACACCTGGAGTTGCATTTAGCTTCATTCATGCTGGTTTAATGAATCCTGATGAGAAAATTCTCTCCCTCTGACCGTCAAAAACAGAATTCCCCTGATGTGTGACGTTTTCTCGATGTGTGATGGTTTCTCTTTTTGTGTGAGATGTGGCTCCAAGAATCTTCTGCAGTGTTTTTAAGTCTGTAAATAATCTTCATATTTGTTCTGAGCATTTCTGCCTCAAATCACTATCGTTACAGCGGCTCAGCTAACCAGACAGTCCTGGAGAATATTCAGTTGTTTATTTTCAACTATTGTCATTCACTCTGCAGCCAGTAGATGGTGCCAAAACTCAGTTCTGTGGAAAACAGCAAGTTAATTTTTACTTTTGATAAGATTTTTTATTTTTTTTCTAAAACTTGAGATGTCAAAGTAAAGATACAGAGCGTGTTTAAAGGGTAAGAACAGTACAAATAATGCATAATATGTGTCCTGTAACTTTAACCACTGAAGAAAACAGACTGGATTATTCAGGTTTTTGTCTCAAATGGGAAACGATCTGTCTTTTACACGATCAAGCTAATGTAAGCAGCCAACGTGACTCATTAGTGTTAGTGTTTCCTTCATACACAGAGCTCCAACAGTGTGCACAGGAGCTTTCATTCAGTCGTGTTGTGCACAGTTCAAAGGCTCTGCGTTTACTCTCATAACGCACTGTGGGATAATTATGACTCGTACTGTAAAAAAAAAAAAAAAAAAAAGCACTGCGTTGACGTCAGTCAGTTAAGGTGAGACACAGTTGTCGGTCAGTTTGCTCTCTCAACATGTAGGAGTTCATGTGGAAACAACACACTCGTCAAATCTGCTCCTCCTTAATTTACTCCTTAATTTAAGATAAGATAAGATAAGAGATCCTTTATTTGTCCCACGATGGGGAAATTACACTGTTGCAACACACAGTTTAGGACAGGAATGAAAGAAATAGGCGCATGCAATAAAAATAGGATAAATAAACATGGTAATAAAAATACAATATAAAGTATAAAGTGCACACTCTTATTTACAGTAAAATGGCAACTAAAGTGGCTTAAGTGTATGTTATATACAGTAAGTGACTATGGTGAGGTAAAAGTGTATTAATAGTATGTTAAATTATATTGCACATGATTATAACAGGTGACTGACACATGTTACAGTATTGCACATGATTATAGTGGGAATGTATTCCACTTTACTCATAGATTTCTCTGGGATATCACCATTTAAAGTAGCTCCTACACACATCAAACTGTACAATCTAGAACTTTACAAATCCTTCCGTTCTTGTAGGTACGTACAAAATCTTGTTGACATCTAATTCTAAGCCTGATTTATTTAAGTTTTTATTCAAAAAAAGAGTCGAAATTTGAATTTTTAGGCCAATTTTCAATCACAAGAGAGAGAAATCCAAATCCAAGAAATCCAAAATCCCCTCCGTATTTATTTATTTATTTTTTGTAACTAATATTTGAACAAAATGAACCAATACATTTAAAATGGTTTGTGTCCATTTTTCAGATTTAACTGTCCCAAAAATGTGCAATTTTCTATTTTTTTTTTTTTATCTTTTTTTTTTTTTACATATGAATTGCCTTCCTTCTACATGAAAACTACAATTGATACAAACAATTGATAACTTTATTTTATTTTTTTTTCCATTTCACTGGTAGTGTGTTCAGCATAAGGACCTAGAAATTTGGGGCTCAAGGCAAAATCAAGTCCAGGCCCCTCCTCATCAAGCACGATTTTGTTTAAGTTTTCTGTCGTGTCTCTTGAATTGTTCTTAAAAAGAAGCTTTAGGTTTTAGTTGTTTATGTTTATGATTTTTTTTCTTTTTTTTCTTTTTTTTTAAGCTTAAATATTCTAAGCAGCTTTAAACATGAGGGTTTGGCGGTCCTTCCCTTGTTCTTCTTTTAAGAAATAAGACCTTATTTCCCATTAGTCGGTGCATGTTCTGCTTATTTAAAAACCTGAGATTCATTTGTAATTTCGTAATGTTATATTATATTGACTTTTTAGCTTAACTAGGGGGTGTGGCTTGGGTAGAATTTATACATTTGACAATCCCAGGCTATTTATTATATTTTCTTCTTTAAAAGTACGCTGCACAACTTTATTGTGATTAACGAATCATTATTGTTTAACGAAATCGACACAAAATGGCAATTTAAATGGATGCAATTAGAAAATCACAAAGGCTGCAGTTTTTGAAGTGCAATCATTTCTCCCACAAACAACACAATGTCTTGCTTTGATTTAAATAAAAACTGCTAACACTGTAGTTTGGATTTGTAGAGGACGAAAACAAAGAACGCGACTCAATGCACCAAAATGTGACTAAAAGCAACGAAAACGTGACTTAAAGCAAAAAGAACACGACTAAAAGCCACAAAAGCGTGACTGAAAGTGAAAAGGACATGACTAAAAACGACAAAGATGCGACAAAAAGTGACAAAGAAGCAACTAAAAGTGACAAAGATGTGTTTAAATATGACAAACACGACTGAGCGTGACAAAAAACATAGTTAAAGGCGACAAAATGTTGTTTAAAATGGGGTTTTGAACTGAATTTTATTATTAAAACATAAATCACAAATCTAACTGCAATTGCACTGGTCAGAAAAATCACAGTTCGATATTTTTCCTAAATCGTGCAGCTCTATATCAGGCAATCGAAAAATACAGAATGAACACAAATCATGATCAAACCAAGAAATCCTGATAAATGTAGTTAATATGTTAACTGAGGTTCGTGAGCAGGACCACGCCCTCATCGCCGTCCCTGGGCACACCTCTAACTCCCAGAAGCCTTCATATACCAGCCTATGCCTCAATCACCGTTTGCCGCTATTCTCTCGACAGAGATAGGGAGACAGCATCATGGATGCAGAATTAAACATTAATCTCTCAGATTCCGACTCTGACCTGTTCGGCCCTTCTCCGGCCTCCTCCACTTCCCGGTGCTCCGCTTGCCAAAGGAGCGGCCAACATCATCGTCCCGCCGTGCGCTCCGTGGTTCACGCCGTGAACCGGGCAGAAGACAGCCCGGAAGTCATCCTGCCTTCGCCAAGCCTCACTTCTAGGCTTCTAGGCCCATCATCAGAGCTTGTCGTCAACCGGCTCCACACACGTCCCCTCGGCGCCCCCGCTTTCTCGTCTCCTCGCTTCGCCCTCCGGCACCCGGGCTTCGCCTTCGGCACCCGGGCTTCGCCCTCCGGCACCCGGGCTTGCCTCCGGCACCCGGGCTTCGCCTCCCGGGATCGGGCTGCTCGACATACGGGTGGGGACCGTGGCTAGCCCGCAGAGCGAGCATAGAAGGATGAAGTAGCCTTCGGTCGTTACAACATTAATCTAGGGTTTTTCAGTTGCATTCATCCATGCTCCTGCTCGCGCTTCCAACAGCGCTCGGCGTCCGGGTTCCCCTCGACAGGCGTGCACGCTGACGTCATCCGTCCACCTGCCTCGGCGCAACTTCAAGCTGGTGCTGCAGCTCCCCGTAGCGGGAGCCAGGTAGTATTACCGCCCGCGTCTGCTCCCTCCAGTTCTAATATCAATGTGTTGTCTCATCCGTTCTTTCAGCGCTCAGCCCAGGTTGGACAGGCATCCAATGGTTCTAATGTGGATTGTTCCTCTCTTTCTCTCCCTATTCCCAGCCTGTCTAACCCGCCATTGCCGCAATTTTCTGCTAATTTCGCTGCCCCTCCTCTGTGTCCTGCAGCGTCACACTGTCCTCCTCTGTGTCCTGCAGCGTCACACCGTCCTCCTCTGTGTCCTGCAGCGTCACACCGTCCTCCTCTGTGTCCTGCAGCGTCACACCGTCCTCCTCTGTGTCCTGCAGCGTCACACTGTCCCTCCTCTGTGTCCTGCAGCGTCACACTGTCCCTCCTCTGTGTCCTGCAGCGTCACACTGTCCCTCCTCTGTGTCCTGCAGCGTCACCCTGTCCCTCCTCTGTGTCCTGCAGCGTCACACTGTCCCTCCTCTGTGTCCTGCAGCGTCACACTGTCCCTCCTCTGTGTCCTGCAGCGTCACACTGTCCCTCCTCTGTGTCCTGCAGCGTCACCCTGTCCCTCCTCTGTGTCCTGCAGCGTCACCCTGTCCCTCCTCTGTGTCCTGCAGCGTCACACTGTCCCTCCTCTGTGTCCTGCAGCGTCACACTGTCCCTCCTCTGTGTCCTGCAGCGTCACACTGTCCCTCCTCTGTGTCCTGCAGCGTCACACTGTCCCTCCTCTGTGTCCTGCAGCGTCACCCTGTCCCTCCTCTGTGTCCTGCAGCGTCACCCTGTCCCTCCTCTGTGTCCTGCAGCGTCACACTGTCCCTCCTCTGTGTCCTGCAGCGTCACACTGTCCCTACTCTGTGTCCTGCAGCGTCACACTGTCCCTCCTCTGTGTCCTGCAGCGTCACCCTGTCCCTCCTCTGTGTCCTGCAGCGTCACCCTGTCCCTCCTCTGTGTCCTGCAGCGTCACAGTGTCCCTCCTCTGTGTCCTGCAGCGTCACCCTGTCCCTCCTCTGTGTCCTGCAGCGTCACACTGTCCCTACTCTGTGTCCTGCAGCGTCACCCTGTCCCTCCTCTGTGTCCTGCAGCGTCACCCTGTCCCTCCTCTGTGTCCTGCAGCGTCACCCTGTCCCTCCTCTGTGTCCTGCAGCGTCACACTGTCCCTCCTCTGTGTCCTGCAGCGTCACACTGTCCCTCCTCTGTGTCCTGCAGCGTCACACTGTCCCTCCTCTGTGTCCTGCAGCGTCACACTGTCCCTCTCCGCAGAACCTCAGCAGTGGTTTTCCATTTTCTCCATGGTACTCCAGGTACCATGTTCCAAGCTGCTCCTTCACGTTTCTCTGTAGCCAGAGGAGCAGCCACCACCGCCGTCCCGCCGTGCGCTCGTGGTTCACGCCGTGAACCGTGCAGAAGACATCCCGCCTTCGCCAAGAGCCTCGACTTCCAGGGCCTCCACTCGTCGGCATCACCGCCGCGGCCGTCCGAATCAACGCTCCCCTCCGAGCACCCGCCAGTCGCCCATCAGTCTCAGGGCTCGTCGTCAACCGGCTCCACGCACGTCCCCTTGTCGTCAACCGGCTCCACGCACGTCCCCTCGGCGCCCCCGCTCCTCGCTTCCCGGCACCGGGCCGCCCTCCGGCACCGGGCTTCGCCTCCGGCACCGGGCCGCCTCCGGCACCGGGCTTCGCCTCCCGGCACCCGGGCTTCGCCTCTGCTCGACATTCGGGTGTGGACCGTGGCTAGCCTGCAGAGCGAGCTTAGAAGGATGAAAGTAGCCTTCAGTCGTTACGATAATAAATCTAGGCTTTTCAGTTGTATTCATCTAACGCTCCTCCTGCCGCGCTCTCCAACAGCGCTTCACGTCCAGGTTCCCCGACAGGCGTGCGCGCTGACGTCACCCCCTTCCATACCCCCCGCCTCCCTGGCGGGCACGGGCACGCTGCCCAGAATTCGGGTTCCGCAGAACCTCGGCATTGCTTTTCAATATTCCCCCCGCCTCCCCGGCGGGCACGCTGCCCAGAATTTGGGTTCCGCAGAACCTCGGCATTGCTTTTCCAATATCCCCCCCTTCCATACCCCCCGCCTCCCTGGCGGGCACGGGCACGCTGCCCAGAATTCGGGTTCCGCAGAACCTCGGCATTGCTTTTCAATATTCCCCCCGCCTCCCCGGCGGGCACGCTGCCCAGAATTTGGGTTCCGCAGAACCTCGGCATTGCTTTTCCGATATCCCCCCCTTCCATACCCCCCGCCTCCCTGGCGGGCACGGGCACGCTGCCCAGAATTCGGGTTCCGCAGAACCTCAGCATTGCTTTCCATAGTCCCCCCCTCCCCCTTCCATACCCCCCGCCTCCCCGGCGGGCACGGGCACGCTGCCCAGAATTCGGTTCCGCAGAACCTCAGCATTGGTTTTACACTGTATTACACTCGATTCCATTTCATTCCAGGCATCCCTCCCTTCTGAGAAGTTCTTCGTATCTCCCCGCTCTTGTCCACCTTCAGCTTGGCAGACTGATGTACTAAGAGGCGACTCCTCGTCATCTGAACTACGCTATTCGCATCATTCCTCAAGGGAAACCTTTTCTGTCTAGCGTCCTCACGGAAGCTGCTTCTATTCCCTCACTCCACGATAGAGTGAACCTTGACGCCCCTGCAACCGAATGCATGTCCGGAAACATTTCTTGGACTCCTGGAACAGGATTTCATTCTTTTACGACAAATTCACCTCTTCTCCTGAAGTCATTCGGCTCTACACAGATGCTGCCCCGTCAGTCGGTTCGGGGGCTTTACCAAGGCCAATGGTTCGCTCCACATGGCCTTTAAAGTTCCTCGCGCTCCAGCACGATGGTTGTTCAGCTCTCTTTGAGATTTACCCCATTGTTATTGCAGCTCTTTTTGGGGTCATGAATGGTCCAGAGGGTGCATCTCGATACATTCTGACAACACTGCAGTGGTCGACATCATTAACAAACGTTCAGAAGCTTAGCTCCAAACTCCGACGGCAACTCCACGCCGGTCCCACCATTTTCAGCCACGATCTTCCCATAGATCCAGGCCTCGCTGATCTCACGGTAACATCATGGCAGGCCATCCTTCTCGGTCTCGCCAATCATTCACTTTTCGCTTATCTCGCAGATAGAATCGTTTCCTTTCATTCCTTCAGCTTTATCGTCTCCGGCTACATCATTCAATGTTTTCACCATCTGCAATTTCATCACCTTCGCTCACTCCTCACGTAACATCCACACCACCTCAATCCAGACCTACTTGGCAGGAATTAACCTCCTATTCAAACTGGCAACTGTCTCACGCTCACGCTCCATTGTTACTAAAAGGGTTACCCAAGTCTGAACCCCGCACTTCTCCAAAGTGTCTGCCTCACCTCCGACCTTCTCAAACGTTGCATTCTTACACTTCGTGCTGCCTACATCTCTCCCATGCTCGATCTAACCATCGAGTGCATGGTCCTGCTCGCCTTCTTCGGAGTCCTCCGCTGCTCGGAATCCGCTTCAACCTCAGCAAATTCTATCCAACTATTCATCCCCAGTTATCGGACTTCGTCACCCACAGCCAAGACTCGCTCGTATTCACACTTCGCAGGAGCAAACTGATCAGCTACGGATGTCCTTCCTGATCTATTTATTTCGCCTCAACTCCATCCTCAGCCCTTTCGAACCACTAACCAAATACGTGGCCTCTCATCATGCCTACAATGCTCTCCTAATGATTCCCTCTTTCTCTCTGAAAAGGGAAAAATGGCGTCTCGATTCTGGTTTACCATACACTTCCGCAGGATCCTTCTCTCCTCCGACCTATCAGGAAACTATTCGATTCACTCCTTCCGCATCGGCGCTGCGTCCCCTGCAGCTCGAGCAGGCATTCTGGATCATAAAATAACAAGCCCTTGAGCGCTGGTCTTCCCATGTGTACCGTGATTATATACGTCACGACATCAGCGATCTCCATCAGGCTCATTCCTCGATTTCATAATTCATTCTTTGGGGGTCCCGAATCGGCTGGGCAGATCACCGAGACGGAGCCCCCACACTGAGTCTCATCACCCAGCCATCATCTACGAGCTACTTCGAGCTACTTCGAGCTACTTCGAATCACCCGCTTCCTTTCATTAATAATCATTGTATTGCACATCTCATTGTGGCGTGGTCCTTGCTAATGAAATGTAGTTAATATGTTAACTGAGGTTCGTGAGCAGGACCACGCCCCCATCGCCGTCCCTGGGCACACCTCTAACTCCCAGAAGCCTTCATATACCAGCCTATGCCTCAATCACCGTTTGCCGCTATTCTCTCGACCCACCCCCCCTCCCCTTCTATGTCATATGCTTTCTCTTTCAGCGTCCAGTTCACTGAAGGGGGGGTCCCGAATCGGCTGGGCAGATCACCGAGACGGAGCCCCCACACTGAGTCTCATCACCCAGCCATCATCTACGAGCTACTTCGAGCTACTTCGAATCACCCGCTTCCTTTCATTAATAATCATTGTATTGCACATCTCATTGTGGCGTGGTCCTTGCTAATGAATAATCTTTTGCCGTCTCACCCAGCTCTTATATCAGGGCTAATATCTTTGGTAAAGCCTGTAATTGGAGCTGTTGGAGCTGTTGCCTCACTTACATTCACACAGATGCATCAGACTGGACGCGTCACGTACACAATTTCTCTTCGGTTTGAGTTTATTTGGCTGCGTCGTTCAGAACAAGCTGTTTCCATCAAAGCGGCATTAGGAGACGTGGACTGAGTGAGACAGACACAAGCTGAGAGCCCAGAGCCTCTTCATTAGAGCCAACATGATTCTCTGGCTTCATTTAACTCCGTTTCATGATTGGATTTGATTGTAAGACGATTGGGGGAAATAACTGACAGAATACAAGATTTCTCTCAAGTGTGCTTTTGTACATTTATGCCATATTTAGGAGAAAATTCATAAATTATACTGTAATAATAATTGTGGAAAAATGCAATTGTCACTATCAAGATTAGCATTGTGAAGAATTCAATTTGCTCTCAGTTATTAGTTCTGGTGTGGAAACAACAAACTTGTCCAATCTGCTCCTAAAGATGTTTTATTGTTTCACTGAATCCACTTCATCCATAGATTTATGTGTGACATAGTCATTTCATTTTCTTAAAATGCACTTTTCTCCCACAGAGACATGAATATTAGCCATAAAACAACACATTTTAACAATCTGTTACAAGATTTTGACAGATTGTACAGTAGGATTTGTTCAGATCTAATTTTAAGCCATATTTTTATTTTAGTTCTAACTCAAAAAATGAGTGAAATCTTAACTTGTATGCCAGTTTTATTTGTATGTTTACTCTAATACTGTATAAGATATATAAGACAGACATGGCGACATAGACAGACGTACGTTAGAATTTAGCAATTTTACCGACTATTTTGTATTGAATAATGTGCACATGGAATGTTTTTTCCTACAGCCTGTTCCCGTTAGGGGTGGCAGGTGACTGGAGCCTATCCCAGTGACTACGGGCCTTAGGCGGGGTACAAGCTTCAAACGTTCATCATGACTTTACGCCTTTTCCCGACGGCTTTCGGCACGAGATCCAGATGGATAAATGTGCAGAACCAAACTTAGAATCACAGAACACATATCAACCTGGAGTGAGCCAGGCTTATTTAAGTTATTGATTAAACCTGATTAAATAAATGACATTTATGTGAGTAAACTGCAGAAGAAGTTTCAAATTGATACATCTGAATGATAGTTTTCTTTTTCACCTGCAGTGTCTCGCCTTCACGGCCGCATTTCAAAAGGACGTGTTTGAATGGCAGCTCAGTTATGTGTGGCTTGAAGGTGGAAGGTTGAGGTGGTGAATGTGCTTTAACGTTAACCAGAGCAGAAAAGTACCAACTGTTATGTCTTTAAAGTGGCACGTCAACCGTCTTGTACTTTACATTTTCACTAATTCAACTGTTTGAATCCCGGACCAGACCAACATCACACTCTCTCTGGGTGGAGTCTGCATGTCCTCCCTGTTTTTTGCACGTTCTCTGCGTGTTCGCCGGCTCCTCCCACCGTCCAAAGACAGGCATGTGCAGGTTAACTGATAACTCTGGAATGTGAGAGTGAATGGTCCTCTGTCTCTGTGTTTGCTGCGACGAGTTGGCCTCTGTCCAGGGTGTACCCCGCCTAAGGCCCAAAGTCAGTGGGAACAAGCGGGAGAAAATGAATGAATGAATGTTAGTCTGTCATTAAAAAGAAAGTCGGTGAGTTGTAAACTTTTCACGTTGTAACACGACAGGAATACTATTCATTTACCATGATATCTATAATCATGGGCTTCAGAACGACGAGATGTGGACCTTTGCCGTAGCAAGTAACAATTGAATGTGCAAAGTCTGTAAATATTATGGTGAAGTTTAACATTATTCCTTTAAAGTTCCTTGGACTCATTGTCCTCGGGAGATTCTCCACGTTTCAAGTACATTTCGGCTGCAGCGCCCTCACAGCTCGGAAAAGGTTATTTTATTCATGCATTTCTTCCTGTTCTATGAAACATTATGAGGACGTTTTCCCTTTTAAAAGGTTTGGCAATGGTCCAAATTTGTCATCGTTGAGAACCCCGTGGATAACTGAATGTCATAATTACAGATGAACGGCAGAGGTTCACTGATAAACTGCACAGTCTTTACTTCCTGTAATTTTCAACAGATTTTTCTATGACTTGATTGGTGTAAAACTAGAATGTTTGCAATATACAATAGGTATTACTAAACCAAATAGAATCAAAATTAGAAAACTATTCAGACCTGTCATACCCACGTTAAAGGGGCTGTACCCAATTTTTTCTTGTCATAAAGTTAAATCTGATACACTGTAAAAGCAGCTTAAAGGGTCTGAATGAGACTGCTGTGTACTGTCTGCATCTAATTATATAGTGTGCTCCACAAAGCAGGAAGCACGCTGTTAGCATGCTAGTTGTTGTTAGCTTCGGTGAATCACGGTGAATATTGCGGATGCTAGTTTGAACTGCTGCAAACTGTTTAAATTGAACAAATCCTTTATTTTTATTCATTTTTTTCAGGACTGCAAAAATCAGCTACAGCACCTTTAAAAGTGCCTTTAAAGTTAGACTATTAATTTTCATTAAAACATAATTATTTTTTAATATTTTATGACTATTATTATTATTATTATTATTATTATTATTATTATTATTATTATTATTATTATTATTATTATTATGTGTCTTTAACCTTTCATATTTTGTTGAAGTTTATAATGTTTATAATGAGTGGACACAAGCAGCAGATGTGACATATAAAGGTAATTGTAACTGTTACCTAGCATCCATGCTTTAAATGAGGCAAAAACTCGTTTAAATGTAAATAGTAATGATTAGATTAAACAATATGTGACAACATTTTTATTACACTCAAGGAAAGGTCAAAGAGTTAGAAAAACATGTTTGAGACTCGAAGGTGGATGGGAAGGGCAGTTTATTTGCTTTTTTTGCGTAAATATTTCTCTACATTTTGGACAGAACATCGCTTATTTTCCTTTTTTTCTTTCAGTTTAGAAATGTATATAACAGAACAAAAAAACACGAAGCACAGAACATGACCAGAGACAGAAAAGAGGCAACAAAAGGCATCCAAAGAAAAAATATATTCCAAAGTAAACGTCTCACTTGGTACAAAGGCGGTCAAATTTATCAATTTTCAAAATAAAGTTCAAATGTGATTTTTTTTTTCTTCCATTTTACATAAATCAGTTATAATGTCAGTCCAGTCCTTGATTGTTGGTGCAGTGGTGGTACAAAAGTACCACAAGTACAAAAGTAAAAGTTTTACAGATCTGTACTTTACTTAAATCGCTTTTCCAGTGGATACTTTTTACTTTTACTTCACTACATTTGAGACCAAGTATCTGTACGTTTTAATCCACTGCATTTTTTTAACTGAACTGAAAAGTAGAAAATATTTCAAATAGATCAAAATTGAGCTCAATTCTTTACCAAAATTACGACATTTAACGTAAAACTGGTCTCATAATCTGCATGAAATACTTTTACGTTTTACTCTTAAAGTACATTTCATGTTTACTGGATTTGTTTTATGTGATACTTTTAGTTGAGTCATTATTTGAGTGCATGTATCTGCACTTTTACTTGAGTAACAAAATTGAGTACTTCTTTCACCGCTGAGCACCCGTAAGCCCCGAAAGTATGGTCCAAAAGTATGGTCCAAAAGTATGGTCCAAAGTATGGTCCGAAAGTATGCTCCGAAAGTATGGTCCAAAGTATGGTCCGAAAGTATGCTCCGAAAGTATGCTCCGAAAGTATGGTCCAAAGTATGGTCCAAAAGTATGCTCCGAAAGTATGCTCCGAAAGTATGGTCCAAAGTATGGTCCAAAAGTATGCTCCGAAAGTATGGTCCAAAGTATGGTCCAAAAGTATGGTCCAAAAGTATGGTCCAAAGTATGGTCCAAAAGTATGGTCCAAAAGTATGGTCCAAAGTATGGTCCGAAAGTATGCTCCGAAAGTATGCTCCGAAAGTATGCTCCGAAAGTATGGTCCAAAGTATGGTCCAAAAGTATGCTCCGAAGATATGGTCCAAAAGTATGGTCCAAAGTATGGTCCAAAAGTATGGTCCAAAGTATGGTCCAAAGTATGGTCCGAAAGTATGGTCCGAAAGTATGGTCCGAAAGTATGGTCCAAAGTATGGTCCAAAGTATGGTCCAAAGGTATGGTCCAAAGTATGGTTCGAAAGTATGCTCCGAAAGTATGGTCCAAAAGTATGGTCCAAAGTATGGTTCGAAAGTATGCTCCGAAAGTATGGTCCAAAAGTATGGTCCAAAGTATGGTCCAAAGTATGGTCCAAAAGTATGGTCCAAAAGTATGGTCCAAAAGTATGCTCCGAAAGTATGCTCCAAAGTATGCTCCAAAGTATGGTCCAAAGTATGCTCCAAAGTATGCTCCAAAGTATGGTCCAAAGTATGCTCCAAAGTATGCTCCGAAGTATGGTCCAAAGTATCCATTGAGTTCATGGCAGGCGTTTCGGGCTTCAAACACATTTGTTTGGCAATTACTTCCTGTCATTTTAACAAACTGCAACTTTACTGATGTAAAAATAACATACATATTTACAACAAACCACACTGTAACACGAAAAACACGAAAACGTGTCATATGCACTTTATGTCCTTTCAACGGACAACATTCACACCTTTGTGAGTGAATAATGCCACCTCTTTGTGGAGTTTAGGGATCAGTGCACAGCACCTGGCAAGCTCAGTGTTAGCTCAGGTGCTAGTGCTAGCTCAGTGTTAGCTCAGGTGCTAGTGCTAGCTCAGTGTTAGCTCAGGTGCTAGTGCTAGCTCAGTGTTAGCTCAGGTGCTAGTGCTGGCTCAGTGTTAGTGTCAGTACTTCCTGTCTCGATGGGGTTTTGGCTAAGTCAGTCTAAATGAATAAATAAGATCAAGCAGTGAACACTGAGATGAATCCTAGCGATTTTGTGTTGAACTAATGAGGCACAAAAAACACAAAAAAGAATTCAAAACAATCTTCACATAAAAACAATCAGACAGTCTTCACTTTAAATTTTAATCTGGTTTAATAATTCTGTTTTAATAAAAGTTAGCATTAGGGATGTCACAATATATTAATTTTAGAGTCATGATTATTGTAAAGGAAAAAAAAAAACCACAATTTTACAATATTCGCAATTATCAGTGTAATAAAAAGAAACAAAGAAAATACTTTTTTTTTCTTTTTAAAATATTTTATGAACATGTCAACTTGAAAATATTATATTTAACATATTCAAAATATTTTAATGTAACTTGGAAGATTGTTATAACAAAACAGACACTTTTAACGATTGGCAAATTATTTCAAACAATTAATGTTCATTATTATGAAGTTCAATGTTATTAAAATCCTGACCTCTGTGACCAGTGACAGAAATCATAAATGTGTGTGTCTTCTTTACAATGAAATAATACAGTCCTCAGATGCAGTTATGTTTCTGGTCTGGTGCGCCTCCCGGGCCTCGGGTCACGCGCTCGTCTTGTTCTTCAGCCGCTCGACAAACTTTTACTTTTGGGTCGTAGTTTCCATCAGTTGTGTGTTTATAGCACGTTATTCTTTTGCAGTGAGCCTCGTGCTGCTTTCTGGACCACTTTATTTCAGATTGGGACACTTTTTTTCCCTTTACTTGGACAAACTGTGTTGGCTGATTGTCCTGAAGACGCCGGATCATGTTAGATGTGTTAGCAGCTTTAACTGCAACCTTTCCACCACAGGTTTCGCAAATTGGATATCCTTCAGCTTTTACAGCGCCCTCGTCATCTTTAAACCTAAAATGATCCCACACTGCAGCTTTGTGTTTGTGACACTGACGCTGCGTTCGAGTCGCATTGTACACCCTGCGCCAGACATTTCTGCTGTATACCGTAACTCCCATGAACATACCATAGCCGCAAATAATCATGATTATCAAAAATCTGGACATCCTTAGTTAGCATTAGCCGTGAGAAACGGTTTGCTTAACCAACCCACTGTGAAATAAACCAACACTTTAGTTCATTGAGGCAGACAGAAAAGGCGTTGAACTTTGTGCCAGTTTTTGTTTCATGTGAATAGACTCAGTAATTACAGAGATATGAATCATAAACCAGAGCAAAACATCGTAATAAATTACAATCGAATTCTCCTGCTCCGTTTTAAACTATGAGCATTTTAGAATGCTATGATGTAAACGCTGATTCAAACCCCAACATCGCTGTGTGGAAGCAAAACATCCAGCTGCTATAATATTAATGGTGTTTGTGCTATTTTCTAATGCTTGTATTTCACGTTCGTAGAGGTTTAAAGTACAGGGTTAGCAGCTTTTACACCGAACAAGACTCTAGGGACAGAGAGACGTAATGTTCTATGCAAAGTGACTACATTAGATTACATGAATAACTGCAGCCTTTGCGATATGTTAATTGTGCAATTTGAATCTGACTCATCATTCAACCATAACACACGCTTTACAATGAAGTGCATTTGACGGTGGATGCACAATGCAAGATTATGTAACTTCAATTATGTCAATTAAGAAATAAGATGAGAGGGAAACCGCGATTATACAAAGACATAGGATCCAATATAATAGGCTGCGTTTACGTGGTTTGTTGATCTGGCTTATGGTTCATATCGCTGTAATTGCTCGGCCAATTCACATGAATCAAAAAGAGGCTCAAAGTTCAACGTCTTCTCTGTCAGTATAAACAAACAAAAGTGAAATTATATTTGCACAAAAGCCTCAGAAAGCGGTGCCATTATTCAACTCCAAAGGGGTAATTGGTGCCAGTTACAGGATTGATATTTACACGACGAGTTTGAGGAGACGAGGAGTTTGAGGAGACGATCCCAAACTACTAGTGGCAACGTTCAACATCTGTTTTTTTGGATAATACTTTCAAAAACAGTGAATCTCCCATAGACTTTCACATGCCCCGTTCACCATCGAATTCTACGTCAGGGCTATTCAACTTAAGGCTCGCAGGCCAAATCATGCCCTCCAAGGGATATAATCCGGCCCTCAACCCATCTTCATTTTCTTATTGTTTATTATCGGTTTAGTCCTGGTTTATACTGGTTTAGTCCTGGTTTAGAACTTGTTTAGTCCTGGTTTAAACCTGGTTTAGTCCTGGTTTAGACCTGGTTTAGTCCTGGATTGGTCCTAGGTTAGACCTGTTTTAGTCCTGCTTTAATTCTAGGTTAGACCTAGTTTAGTATTGGTTCAATTCTGCAGAGGTTGGAAAACGTTGCACAACTTTTTAGGCGCCATCTACTGGCTGTAAAGCGCTTACACAAACCAAACCTGTTTTTACTCAAGCCTTTGTGTAGAAAGGCGAGTCAGCCCAGCAGCTGTCATGGTGTTTATGCTCAGAGCGAGGTGCGCGATGATTTAAGGACTTGAAACAACAGACAAACAAAGACTCTCAGAGGAGCGACGTCACTCATGGAGGGAGTGTTTACCCCCGGCCGGAGGGGGAGGGTTTTCTAACCAGGATTCATCAGACTAATGTGAATGAAACTAAATGCAACTCCAGCTGTGAATTTAACGATAGAACAACGTTTAAAATCTCCAAAAAGGTCAATTTTGCATAATATGTGCTGTATTGTGCAGTATTTTATTCATCCATAAACTGTTTATTATAAATGTATTATATCTATAAACTCCATATAGCTAGAAAACAGTGCTGCACCTTTTCAGTTCAGTATCACAGTGGGATGTTTGCATCAAATTGAACGTTCATCCGTTACGTGAGCGCACCAATAATTACACCCACCTTGTTTACGAAAGGATGTGATTGGCTGATTATAGGCTGCTGGAAATACAAGGCTTTACTAATGAAAACTCAATGTAGCAGATCTATATAGTGGTCATTGAACGTGCCACACTGCTGCGTTCATCCCATCATCGTTCAAGTCAACTCATGAACAAATGGATCTGTTTTGTACGTCAGTGATTGATGTTATGGATGGATGTTTAATGTCATAAAACACAGCAGGGTCCACCTGCTCATGGGGATGCAATGATTTGGTTCATATTTCTAAAGCGTAAATGGCAATAAAACCAGAGAAATGTGTCTGTTTCGTTAAGTTAGTTGGACTGCCTGTGCCATGGTGACGGTAAAGCACAATGTAATCTACAAAAGTAACTTAATCAATCAATAAATGAAGGACTAAGTTTGGAGAGGGACACCCAAAAGTAAACTGCTCCAGACAGTGCAGCGTCAGAGAATAATTCGACTTCTTGTGGATTTTTTCTGCATACCTGCAAAGGACCCTTGGACGCAGTGCTCCGAGGTCAGTGACGAGCCAGTTCTACGTGTTTGGAGCCTTAAACGAGACTTTGTTTGTGGCCCAAACACACACTGTTTAAATAATTGGACGTAACAATGGGATATAAATTAAAGGCAAGAAATCAGGAAGGCCTATCGGGAAAGTGATTCTTTTTTTCTGGAGCAGGCCACATTTGTCTGCATTTTTGTTTTTACAGTTTGAGCAAAGCAAATGTAAAGGGGGACTGGAGGGTCCTCCCCCAAGAAAGTATGATGTAATGTAATGTAAAGTATGATGTAATGTTGTGTATTCAGGTGCATTTTATATGTAATATGTTATTTTATTAGCCATAGATATTATTTCTATCATGTATTTTTGTATTTTATTTGTATTTTTTATCATGTAAGATAACCAGGTTGGCGGTGTAAATGCTCCCTCGGATTTGTCCTTGGGCAAGACTCTTAACCCACCTTGCTCCCAGTGTCTGTGTGCACTGGTGTGTGACTGTGTGTGTGACTGCGTGAGTGGTTCCTTGATGTAAAGCGTTTGGAGTGCCTCGAAGGAGGAAAAGCGCTGTTTGAAAATGTAACCATTTACCATTTACAATTTTAGAGTGGAGCATAATTGTACATAGATTTAACTTGTGCTTATGTATTTTACCAGAGCATGTTGCCCCCTATGGGTGGTGGCCCTAAACATTTGCTTAGATTGTTTATGCCACGGGCCGGCCCTGGGTCAGTGGATCAGTAAGTGGTCATTGTGTAAGTCTTGTGGGACCCGGACTGCACCCGTCTGGCATTTGTTGTGCACCTGGTGTTATTCTGTGTAAAAGCTGCTAACCCTGTAGTTAGACCACTAAACTACAGGGGGATCCTTGGATTAGTTTAGCAGTTGTTCTCTTCTCTTAAATGTTAAAGGCACTGTATATGATTTTTTCCGTCTTAAGAATGTGAAAAGCAGAATGTGTTCATTTTAAACAGTTTGCAGCAGTCCAGCATTCTGTGCATCCAATTATTTATTGTCATTTTAACAACTTTTTGAACCTAGAGTTTACTGTCACGGAAAACTAACAAACTTTAGCATGCTAACAGGGTGCTTCATGTTTTACGGAGATTTAAATGCTCTATAATTAAATGGCGACAATTATTTTTTACCCTAAGAGCTGCTTTTACAATATATCTGCACTGGGGGAACACATTTTACTTGCAGCCCCTTTAATGCACCTGTACCATGTCCTTAAAGTCTTTATAAACGCTCTCATGTTTTTATGGGAGGGCACATGTAGTAAATATTTTGCATAATTTTTTATTTGTGAAGTTGCAGTTTGTGAAGAAATTTTGAAAAACAGTAAAAGTATAAAATTACAGGAAGTTGTGCTGAGTTCTAAAACAGAATCCCTCTGTGATGTCATCAGAAAGTGACATGCTTTTGTAATTACATTTTCTGACAGTTTAAACAGTCATTCAACAAAATAAAGTTATTATCAGGCATTATTTATTGTGTCATTTATATGGATTTTGGCCTTAGGTAACAGTTACCTCTACCTGTGTCATGTTTGCGGCCAACCAGGAAGTAACTTTATAAACTTTGTGAAAACTGTCAAACTGGGGACAAATAGGCAAAATGTTTTGTAAAACCTTAAATATAATCATGTGAATTTTGTGAGTGTGTTGTCAAACCTGTCATATATGTCAAACCTTAGGGTTTGGGCCTATTTTCCGCTAAATGTCCTGACGACAATGAGCTCCAATTCAAACTGAAATAGTTTATAAACTCTTTGGAGCACAAACAAATGTCTGGCTTTGTGAAGCTGAGACTCTGTAGTTTTATATATATATATATACACACACAAGGTGCATGGAGGGTTCCATCCCAAATCCAGCCCCTGAGACTGTACACTAGCCGTGAGGAAGGAGGCCGTGAGAGCCACTATTTTTAGGATTTAAGACACTAATATTAGGATTTCTTGATATCAGCCACTTCAGTTATGTTCATCCCGTGTTTGTCCTCCCATGATGGTCCCTCCTCCAGCACCTCCTCCTCTGTTCCCTGTTGTCTCACTGAGCACATCGTCTTCTGGGGCCTTATCCTTGATGTACTTGTGGATCTTAGATGTTTCATCCTGGATAGTGGCTCTCACGCTCACCAGTCCACGGCCTCCTTCCTTACGGCTAGTGTACAGTCTCAGGGGCTGGATTTGGGATGGAACCCTCCATGCACCTTGTGTGTGTGTATATATATATATATATATATATATATATATATATATATATATATATATATATATATATATATATATATATATATATATATATATATATATATATATATATATATATAAAATTTCATTCATATTCATTTATTTCTATAGGTGGATTTGGAGTGCAAACTGACCCTGATTGGTTGGTTGATTTGACTAAAATTGAAATAAGTTAACAGCTTTCTTTTTACTTATCATATGCCCAGCAGCTGATAGTTCCCTTTGGCAGATGGAATTAGAAAAAAAGAAAAAAACTTCAGAGGGCCCACTCAAGGGCCTCTTATGAGGTTAAAATATGAACTTGTGATCATAATCACAATCACAATGCTTGTCAGAACTATCGCAATTAGATATTATTCTCAAAGGGTTCAGCCCTTATCTGTTGTAATTTGTACCTTTCATAACGCTAAGGCATAGTTTAGACATCCTCAAAATCACACAGTCGTCTCAATTTATATAACAACTAATTACTGCAATTTAAGGTGAGACACTACAGGTGAATAGGAAAAAATCTTAAATTCAAAGATATCTATATGAAACTTCCCCTGTAGTTTACTCACACAAATGTAAGAAAATAATAAATTACATGTTTTTCATTATGTCATGTAGAAATAAGGCATTTTATGTGTAAAAATGTGCCAAAAACACACATATTTGGGACATATAAACCTGACCAAAGTTTGCCTGTATCGTCTCGCCTTAATTCAAAGCAGTATTTGTAATGAGCCCCGTTACCTTGAAACCATGACCTCCATCACGGGGCATTTTCCCAATAATGAAACCTCCGCCTCACTAAATCACTTGAGCCGGACTCGATCGATTCCAGATGCACCACCAACTCTTCATTTATCCATTTGGGCGACATTCCTCAATCGCTATTGTTTACTATGTACGGCACGCCCCAAACGCGCTGAGGGGGAACCGTTAGTATTATTATTGTTATTAGTATGCATGCACCCAATCTCCGTCATGTCCTTGCGCTCCTTCCCTCTCTCTCTGCACCTTCTGCCGCCCGGCGCAGGTCAGGAGGCAGAGCGGTGTGTGTTGGCCGGTTTAATTAAGCGTGTGACTGCCGACCCCCCTCCTCACCCCTCCCACTCTCGCCTCCTCTGGCCCCTCCCCGCTCCGCTCTGCACAGCTGTGGCAAATAGACGGCATATGCTTTCGTCTCGATGGCAAGTGGATTCCGATATACGATAAAAATGAACGTATGGCTGTAACGTCAACTTCAGCATTTTATTAGATCCACAAATAAGATGAAGGAAATATGGTCTTTTTGTTGTTTTATTTGCATTCACTCCATTGCAATATTCAAACAATATTTTCAGCTTCAGGAATGTGCTAAAATGTGCCTGTAACTGTCTTGGTTAAAGTATCGCATAAATTGCTAATGGAGCTTAAATTTAACCACAGAAGTGCAGAAATATCACTTCTTGGTTGAGAGATTGCACTAGACTACTTTTAGTCATTTAGTCAAGTTTAATATTCTACTTTTGAAGATCTCCAAAACAACAAATGTGATGTTATACATTTGTCGATACATCTCCCACTTCTGTGTTCAGATCATTTCAAAATCAGCTTTAATGTTTAATGTTTAATGAGTGTTTGTCTCTGTGTTTCCTCCTCATGGGTTTACTCAGAGTTGTGCTGTGGCTGATTCCTACATGACAATGACAGGTCCCACACGACTTACAAAATGACCACTTGCTGATCACTGACCTCGGAGCACTGTGGGCGTTGGTCCTTTGCAGGTATGCAGAAAGAATCTGCAGGAAGTCTCTGTATTCTCTGACACTGCAACTGTCTGGAGCAGTTTACTTTTGGGTGTCCCTCTCCAAACATAGTCCTTGATTTATTGATTAAGTTACTTTTGTACATTGTACTTTACCGTCACCATGACACAGGCAGTCCAACTAACTTAATAAAACTGACACATTTGTCTGGTTTTATTGCCAGTGTTCAGAAAGTCCTATTTTCACCTACCCCTTATCCCACAGCCCTGCACTTAATTGCGATTATTTGAAAAATGAAGATACATGAGCCAGGTTTCGACTGGCCCCGACACCAGTCCAGTCTTGCGTCTCTGTGCTGGGACCAGAGGCAGAGGTCTGCTCCGTCACCTAAACATAACTCATGTTCTCAGCAATTCACTAAAAGACGTTTAGTAATTCCAAGCTTAAATAAAGAGGAAACTATTTCTAACTATTTTCAACGGCTGGAAATGAGCCCATGGTTACAATCCAGCGTGTTTACAGCATGCACTGTATATCACGAATGTTCAGTCACATGCACCGTCCAAGCCAAATACACGATTCATTATAATAATAACCCTTCGAAATGTGGCTTTGTAGGGTCCTAAAATGTCACGTCACCAGTTTTCCTTCGCTTGTTACTGAGAAATGTCACTATGAAGAGGCGGGGCTTCTCAGTTCTGCAGGTCTGAGCAGGAAGTCAATGGACGTGTTTCTATTACAAAACCATTTTAGATCAATATTGAGGTTTGCAATGAACAAAATGATCTACTTATGTTATAGTTCATTTTGCAAAGTTAACTCAGCATGACAAAGAAAAGATGAGATTTATTCAACAAAACAACAAATATTCTCATAAAAAACGTGGTCAAAACTTCTCAATTTGCGAAGGAAGTGCCTTCTCTGGTGAGCGTCCACCTGAGACCCGTGTGTGTTTCCCTCGTTGAGTTGTGCAGACGACATTGCACATCGTATACTATTTATAAGCCGGCGTTTGTGGGTATATGCAGAGAGGTGGGGGAGGTATCGAGCCGAGCAGCAGGCGTCCACTTGTCATGAGCAAGCGGTCTATTGATTTGCGCAGTCATTTTAAACACAAAGCGATCATTGCCTGGTTGTGAGGAGCGGTAGTTAAGATCGCGAGGCATGACTGGAGACTTTGGACTGAGAGATGTGGACAGATGTAACCTGAGATGATGCATGTAATGGCATTAATCATAAAGTCACGAGGGGTTAGCCGTGGCATATGGCGAAGAAATGATGGAGTGCGTCAGAGCAGTGCAGAGAAAAATGGAAATGAAGTATTAATAGGAGCTTTGTTGTAAATCTATAGGGCTTTTATTTTCACTGAGAACGCTTGGATTAGGGGCCTGATTCCCCTTGTTGGAAACTGTGGAAAGTGAAACATTTTATTGGGAGAAGCAGAAAGGTTATAGTCAGCATTGATGCCACATGATAGTAAAACTATAGTTGCATCGCACTTTTTCAAATTTTTGGTGGTTGATCTGTTACGTGAATGCAGAGCTTTTCTTTTTTCTTTCCTGGACGGGTCAACAATATTGCGAGAGAAGACACAGGGCAGTGGGACAGCACAACATGGCTGAACATGAGCAGATGGAAATGCTATTTAAAGGACACTTATTCTGCTACATTCACTTTTTGAGTTTTAAACCATGTTCTAACAATGTTCTGTATCAAAAACATACCTGGAGTAGCATTCAGTTGCATTCACGCTGTTTTGAGGAATGTTCATTGGAAAATCCTCCCCTACCGAGTGTCAAACATACGTCTTGCTGAACTCCTGGGATTTTCGGACGTATCTTCAGACTTCATACGTCACTTATCAGAGAATGTTCCTCTGTTTTTAGTCCTTAAATCATCACTAAACTCGTTCTGAGCATTTCTGCCTCTAAACACAATAAATGCTGCTGGAAATCCACACAATGACGTCTTGTCAGTGCTAACTTCACTAGATTGTATATAAGGCCGGCGCCATCTGCTGGCTGGATGCACTCCTTTAAGTGTCATTTCATAGTGACTGATCACACAGGTCAGAGAATGAATAAGAAACATTTAGTTTTAGTTTTAAAACACAAGATGCAAATGTAAGGCACTCAGAAGCATGTTTAAAGGCTAACAGCAATATGAAAATACAGATTATCTTTCCTATAAAGCGGAACTAAGTAAATTCAGCAACAGAGTTCCCCCTGCAGGTCTTTTATGAAAATACTCTGCTTGTAAAAAGACACCGAAAGCTTCTTTCCCCCCTCCTTTTTATTGAAATGAGTAAGGACAATCACATACTAAAACAGTTCATATTGCCAACAACGGCGGGGGCTTAAAACGGCCCAAAAATACTTTTGCAACCACCACAGAGACTTACAAAAACATTTAATAAGGTAAAATTGTTACTTAGTTCTACTTTAAACACTGATCAGTCCTGATTATGAGTAAACCCCTTTTTAAGGAAGTTGTTAGCGTTAGGCACTCACCTTAGCTTGAGCCGGTAAAAGATTGACAGCCTCCCACCTGAGACAAAGCACTGTGTATCAGACAAAGGTAAGAGAGGATGTCATTAACTGGACATGCTTCATCATGTCAAGTTAATTACATCATCTCTTTACCTATTGTCTGACATACAAGAAACAACTAGGGTTGTCAAAAGTATCGAAAATCAGATACTCTTTTGAGCAAGTATCGATACTAAAAAAATCTGTTTTACAGGAAAAAATTTGACCTTTTTTGAGCAGTTTTGGAATTATCTTGAGTTTCATCAAAACCAATAGAAGACCACAATGCTTAATAAAGAAATTCTTTTATTATTTAGTGTTGAAAATGTCAGTCTATTGTCAAAAACCTTGACCTGAAAGTGCAATTACCTTGGTAGTATCGAAATCGAGAATATTTCTTAGAATCAAATCGAAATTAAAAAGGCAAGATGCTCATTCTTAATCTAAAAAGAGCTGAATAATAAAGCCTGTGTACGTCAATGCGAGATCAGTTAATGAGGGTTAATCAGTTAACAACGGACACCCCGAAGTAAAACTCTATTTATTGGGGGCAATAGAATGTTATTTTCAACATACGCAAAACAGTAGTATCTGTAAAGGTGCACTTTTTTTACCTTTTCTGGTGCAGGATCTGTCACCTAACCTGAGTATGTAAGTGAGTTACATAATCACTCAATACCCTACTCACAACTCAAGATGGAGTCTCGTGAGTTTGGGAACTCAAACAAATTGAGAGAATTCGTCTTGCTGCACGCTCAGTCACATGCTTGTCTCATGACAGTGTTGTTGCTTTGCCTGGAATACATCTTTTCATTCTTTCCATCATTCATTTATTCAATTATATTTTATTGCCTATAAATTATTGGCATTCCATTCAAACATCATGAAGAAACAATGGTGTAATAAATAATGCCCTTGTGCTTTTTTATTATTTCGGATTGATCCAGAGCATTCTATTTGGTATGGATTTGTATCTGACTTTCAATTTGCTGACAGCTTCACATGTTTAAGTCTCAGTGGGAGATAGCAGTGGTCACCACCTCTGACTGGTTTGTCTGGCGTTGGGGTTTGGAGCACAGAGGGTTGACCAGTGCACCGGGCCAGAGTCAAGACGGCCACAGATTTCCATTGGACGAGTGTAGCTAAACAGCCGACAGCACGAGTGCTGACATGATTAAGACTGATTCAGACGGCTCGATGAGGGACGCTCCTCATTAAGGGAGACATACTATGCTAATGTTGTTTTTGGTTTACTTTAATAAGTAATCTTGTTTGGTGAAGTTGTCTATTTAGTAGCACTGTCTGCCTTTAGTCATTGATTAATCTGTTGATGGTGTCTTCATTGACTAAAATTCATGTTAGTGATCTAATTTCTTCAAATATTAAGAGTTAAAATGTTGTAGAGTTGTAAAATTTAAAATGCAAAATGTTTCAATAGCTTAGTGATTTATAAGGTTTCACAAATAGATTTATCAAGAAAAATGAATGGAAATGTATTTCCAGAGGCCGCTGGGCGGTCACTGGTGAGCGTCATTCATGGAGTGAGTTAGCTGAAGATTTGGGAGTGAATCATGAGTTTAATTTGCTTTTCTATTCAGAAGTGCACAGTTTCCCAGTTCTTGTACTTGTTCTTTTCTTTTGTGAGTACAGTTTGGTTTGAGCAGACACACATTCGTTTCAAGAGCTTTTTCCACACACCTAGCAGAGATCCCAAACGTTTGTCATTTTCTTCTGGGGCAGAGCTTACTATTAAAATTTTTTTTCTCTGTGAATGTAATATTTCACATTTGGGTAATGTTAGGGTAAGAATTAGCTTTAGATTTAGGAACAGTTACTTTGGTTAAGATTAGGAAGATTAAGAATGGTCAGGGAGGATTTAGGGAGTTCCTTTTTTAGCCTAAACGAGGCATATCTTTTGTTAAGAGTCGACTACAGTCCTACTACATAAGATAAAAAGAAGAGAAACTTAAAATTTGTCGGGAAAATTTTGTTGGAAAATGCCAAAAGAACAGCAGGAGAATAACAAAATAAATAACGATAATAAAAAATGTATAGAATCAGAACACAGAGTCATGTTTCCATTAGTGCGGTATGGTATGGAGCGGGGCGGTCCAAGGTGTTTCCACTGAACAAAAGTGAACCCTACTGCCCCGTTTGAGGGGGCCTTGAGAGGCACTAGCTCTCAGAGGGGGCCAGCTCGCTTTAGCACAGACCGGTTTATGATTGGACGAGAGAGAACAAAAGAGAACGCAGACGCAGATGAGAACAAAAGAGCAGATATAAAGACAAGATAATCATTCCTCACAAAACACTGACTTGATCTTGTGAAAAACCGGTGTATTTCCGGCGTATTTCCGATGATGACTTTGTTATATTCTATTCACGGTTCAAAATCTCAACCCCCTCCCCCACCCATCTCACTACAATGGACATTTCTGCCAACCCCACCCCGGGTCCCCCCACCGGCCTTTCACTACACAGGGACAATGTAAGAAAACAGTTTCGGAAGTCCAACCCACCGAAAAGCTGCTGGGCCAGACGGTGTCTCCCCCGCCACCCTGAGACACTGTGCAGATGAGCTGACTCCTGTCTTCACAGACATCTTTAACACCTCCCTGGAGTCATGCCATGTCCCAGCCTGCTTCAAGTTGTCCATCATCGTCCCTGTCCCCAAGAAGCCCCGGATCACTGGACTTAATGACTTCAGGCCTGTGGCACTGACGCCTGTCGTCATGAAGTCATTTGAGCGCCTGGTCCTGCCCCTCCTCAAGTCCTTCACCTCCTCCGCCCTGGACCCACTGCAGTTCTCCTACAGAGCCAACAGATCTGTAGACGACACCATCAACCTGGCCCTCCACTTCATCCTGCAGCATCTGGACTCCCCGGGAACCTACGCCAGGGTCCTGTTTGTGGACTTCAGCTCTGCATTCAACACCATCCTCCCTGCTCTGCTCCAGGACAAGCTCTCTCAGCTCAACGTGCCTGACTCCATCTGCAGGTGGATCACTGACTTCCTGACGGACCGGAGGCAGTGCGTGCGGCTGGGGAAGAATGTCTCAGAGACTCGGACTATCAACACAGGAACTCCACAGGGCTGTGTACTTTCTCCTCTGCTCTTCTCCCTGTGACACCAACTGCTGCAACTCCAGCCACGACTCTGTAAAACTGATCAAGTTTGAGATGACACCACCCTCATCGGACTCATCTCGGACGGCGATGAGTCTGTCTACAGGAGGGAGGTGGACCGGCTGGTGTCCTGGTGCAGCGACAACAACCTGGAGCTCAACGCCCAGAAGACAGTGGAGATGATCGTGGACTTCAGGAAAGTCTCAGCCCCCTGCCCCCCCTCACCCTGACAGACTCTCCCATCACCACCGTGGACTCTTTCCGCTTCCTCTGCACCACCATCACTCAGGACCTCAAGTGGCGCCAACCATCAGCTCCATCATCAAGAAGGCCCAGCAAAGGATGTACTTCCTGCGGTAGCTGAGGAAAGCCAAGCTGCCCGCGCAGATGATGGTGCAGTTCTACACGGCCATCATCGAGTCCATCCTCATCTCCTCCATCACCATGTGGTCCATCCTCACCTCCTCCATCACCGTGTGGTCCATCCTCATCTCCTCCATCACCATGTGGTACATCCTCACCTCCTCCATCACCGTGTGGTCCATCCTCACCTCCTCCATCACCGTGTGGTCCATCCTCACCTCCTCTATCACAGTGTGGTCCATCCTCACCTCCTCCATCACTGTGTGGTCCATCCTCACCTCCTCCATCACCGTGTGGTCCATCCTCACCTCCTCCATCACCGTGTGGTGCTGGAGCCACAGCCAAGGACAAACACAGACTACAGTGCATTGTGCCTCTGTGAGAAGGTGATCGGCTGCAGCCTTCCATCTGTCCAGGACCTGTACGTCTCCAGGACACGGGGACGAGCAGGTCGATCACAGCTGACCCTTCTCACCCTGGACATGGACTATTTGAGCCCCTCCCCTCGAGCAGAAGGCTACGGTCCATCCGGACCAGAACCTCCCGCCACAAGAACAGTTTCTTTCCCTCTGCCGTTGGACTCATGAACACTTTGTGACACCTGCCACTTGAACAGTATATTATATAAGAACTGTCTATTTGCAGTGCTACACTTGCCAACTGTACATTCTGTATATCTTAGTCTATCTATCTTAGTCTATTTTATTCTTAATTTTATGCATGCCTCTTTTTTATATATTTTATTTGAAGCAAGTTCCTATGTTTGTGAATTTTTGATCACTGACAATGGCAATAAACCGATTCTGATTCTGGTTAGTTGGACTGACAGAGTTAGCAACACAAAGCTAGCACTAAGGAATATCTCTTCAGTGCATACGGCAGACAACCCTATCTAAACCCAACACATTTCATAGAGAGATGTTAAAATGTGGCATAGAGGTGCAGAAAAGTGAAAGAAATGCAGAAGAAGCTGAGAGAAAAACGGAATCTGGGTCTTGTTTACGCTTTCTCCACGTCTCACAAACGTGTAATTACTAAACACATCGTTATGAATCACTGAGATCGGCCGCATGATGAAAAAATGTGAGTCAGGTACGATTTAGATTTTATTGATGAATGTTTGGGTGACATCAGCTGCTCACATGGCGGGCCCCTGTGAGCTGGCCCTCTGCAGGAAACACCGAGCCGGCCCAAGTGAACCGGTCTGTGGACCAGGTCTAGTGCAAACACGCAAACAAGCAACTGAACCCAGAGCAGTCTGCGTTATTATAAAGTTAGCAGTTTGACCCCTGCTCAGACCAGAGCCAACTGTTGTGTTGTGTCCTTGGGCAAGACATTTCACTCACCTTGCAGAATCAGTAGTTTTGTTTTCAAGCACAGTAAACATCTAAAATAATCAGATAACTCAATAATTAGATCTGGTGTTTTTTTGTGATTCTTAGACTAACAAAGTGCAATGAATTTAAAGTAACAGTTTCAATCTTCATTTTTTTCTTTCATGTTGCCACATTAGTTTGTCATTGTTTTAACATCGTGCACAGTGTGAAATATCAGAGAGAAATCAGAGAGAAATCAGAGAGAAATCAGAGAGAAATCAGAGAGAAATCAGAGAGAAATCAGAGAGAAATCAGATCACTCACATCACTGACATTTCAACAGTCTGCATTCCAAACACACACTGTGAAATTAAAGGTGCACTACACTGCTCTTTGTGCGGACGGTCTTTTCTCCACAGAGATGACAATGCTTTACCTAAAATGTTCCATAATATGACATGAACTTATCTTGATGGGGACAGGCATATGACGCCACTAGAGTCAGTGTACACCCGGCATAAGGAGCCATTTTAACAATATCAACTTTCAAGAACTTTGCAACAGTGTGTCCTTGTCATTAGTTTACTCAAAGTTGTATTTGATTGATTCCTGCGTGTTTGAGTTATTCCTGTATTGTCCTGCAACTGACGAGTGCCCAGAGAAGTCTTGTTTTCACCTACCCCCTATCCCCACCCACATCCTGTACTTAGCTGTGATTATTATGTGTAGAGTTCTAAAATGTCACGTAGCCATTTATATTTTGTATATTACACTCCTCTGCTCGTTAGGATGAAATGTCGCTATGTAGAGGACTACTACTAGCACTATGAAGAGGCGGGGCTTACTGTATCAGTTCTATAGTTTTGAACACAAAGTTACTGCACATTTTCAAATACTGTTTTAGGTCAATATTGCATTTTACAATAAACCAAATTTAAATAGTGATTGACACAATTACTTTAATACTAAGTACGCAGAAAAAAGCACAGTGTGTCTTTTTATTCCAAAATTGTGGAACATTCCAGACATAGAAAGTACAGCACAAAAGATAATTTCGTGAAACATGAAAACATCACAGGTTGTGTTGTTCACTTTGTTAAGTGTTAAAGCTGTAATTTGAGCGTACTTGAACATAGCAGTGGAAGGCAGGCTGTGGCTAATCCAACAGGTACGCAGCATATGGAGCACAGATGGCTGCCGCCGCCTCCAGATTTAACACTCACTCTACTGTACTTCCCTGTTTTTGGTTTGATCATATGTACAATTCAATATCCCTTTTATCTTCTCATCAAATCTGCTTGAACGTAACTCAGAGCCATCAAATACTGTTAAATCTGAGCTTAGTCACAGAGGCTTATTGATGAGATTTCACTTTGTTCACTAATGAGATTGTACAAAACAGACACACCACAATTCTCTGCAAAGCTCTCAACTTAGAGCCATGGAACACAGAACTCTGGAAACACAGGGGGGACATAGAACTGTGGGGACATAGAACTCTGGAAACACAGGGAGGACATAGAACTGTGGGAACATAGAACTGTGGGGGACATAGAACTGTGGGAACATACAACTGTGGGAATGAACTGTGGGAAGATATTGTGTTATCTTCCCATGGTGAGAAAATTCTGTGGGAACATAGACCTGTAGGAACATAGGACTGGGGGGACCATAGACCAGTGGGAAAATAAAATTGTGGAAACATGGAACTGTGAAAATATGGAACTGTGGGAATTACGGAGGGAACATAGAACTGTTGGAACATAGACCTGTGAGAATATACTTTGAGAACACAGAACTGTGGAAACATACTGGGAACATAGAACTGTGGGAATATCCGGGGGAACATAGAACTGTGGGAACATAGAACTGTGTGACCATAGAACTGTGTGACCATAGAACTGTCAGGACATGGAACCGTGGGAACATACAACTGTAGGAACAATCATATTATGGAATCATTGAACTGTGGAAACATAGAACTGTGGAAACATAGAGCTGTGGAATCATAGAACTGTGGAATCATAGAACTGTGGAATCATAGAACTGTGGAATCATAGAACTGTGGAAACATAGAACTGTTGGAACATAGAACTGTGGGAACATAGAACTGTGGGAACATAGAGCTGTGGGAACATAGAGCTGTGGGATCATGGATCTGTGGGAACATAGAGCTGTTGGAACATGGATCTGTGGGAACACAGAGCTGTGGGAACATACTGAACATAGAACGGTGGGAACATGGAGCTGTGAGAACATGGAGCTGTGGGACCATGGCGCTGTGAGAACATGGAGCTGTGGGACCATGGAGCTGTGAGAACATGGAGCTGTGGGACCATGGCTCTGTGGGACCATGGCGCTGTGGGACCATGGAGCTGTGAGAACATGGAGCTGTGGGACCATGGCTCTGTGGGACCATGGCTCTGTGGGACCATGGCGCTGTGAGAACATGGAGCTGTGGGACCATGGCGCTGTGAGAACATGGAGCTGTGGGACCATGGGCTGTGGGACCATGGAGCTGTGGGACCATGGAGCTGTGGGACCATGGAGCTGTGAGAACATGGAGCTTTGGGACCATGGAGCTGTGGGACCATGGCGCTGTGAGAACATGGAGCTGTGGGACCATGGCGCTGTGAGAACATGGAGCTGTGGGACCATGGGCTGTGGGACCATGGAGCTGTGGGACCATGGAGCTGTGGGACCATGGAGCTGTGAGAACATGGAGCTTTGGGACCATGGAGCTGTGGGACCATGGAGCTGTGGGACCATGGAGCTGTGAGAACATGGAGCTTTGGGACCATGGAGCTGTGGGACCATGGAGCTGTGGGACCATGGAGCTGTGGGACCATGGAGCTGTGGGACCATGGCGCTGTGGTGCTACGTTGCTTCTTTATTGCGCTGATACCAGTGTGTGGGAAACAGTGTGCCTTGAGAAAATGTCAGATTCATGGATTTACTGTTATAGAGTGTTGCATGAGTCATTTCTTCACCATCATCATTGTAAAATCTAAAGTACCACTTGTATGGATAATATTTGCTGCATTAAATACCACTTTTTTCAAATGGTGTGATCTGATCATAGTTTAGTAGGTGATGTGCCGCACAATTATTTCAACCAGAAAAGTGTGCAGTGATTTAAATAAGGTTGAAAAACACTGGTTTAGAGAAACTAGTTTATACAATATATTTGGCATATTCACTGTTAAACCGGATGTATTTCATACTAGTTTTGCAGGTGACGGTTTAACAAAGTACTACATGCTGTTGTGCAAATGTTCACTATTTGATTTGTACAAAAATAATGACATATATTATAGAATATCTATGCAATATATAAATTATTGCGTGTATGATATAATTGTGATATTGCATCATTAGTCATGTTTTGTGTATCGTGTCAAGTCAGGATTGGCCCTGTGATTCCCAGCCTAGCGATGTTGTAGTTAAACTTCTGATTGCGTCATTGGCTCGTTAAGACACTTTTAGATCCATTCTACAAGAGTTAAATATTCAAACTGATAGAATACTTGTTCCAAATCCAGCTCCGTTTACTGCAAACTGTCATTGCGTCAGTACGTCACCCACCTTTCCCACGTACGAATGGGATGTGCAGCGGGCTTTAGCCGGCCAAAATTCGATTTCCTTTATTTAGATTTTAAGGATTTTTATGAACAGCAGAAAAGAAAAGATATAGAGTGGGTTAGATAAAGAGCTGGGAGTGAATCATGTGTTTAATCTTTACACAGAGACACCATTTCCTTGTACTTTTCTGTATAAATAGTTGTTTTTACATAAACTCCAGTGCAGTTGTAGTTCTTGTGAGTGCAGTTTGGTCCAGATATATAGAGCTCCTGCACTCATGTGACGCAACTAAATTGGTTTAGGGTGCCATTACTGCAGGGAAGATGTAGTGCTAATGTGTGCCTGGAAACTGCTCCTGGAAACATTTGAGAGAAATACACTTTATGATAACATTATGAACCGATAATGTTACAGTGATGTGAGGCAAAAAATGTTGTACTCTAACTAGTACTTTACATGACAGAGGCTACTTCACTCATGTCAATGTAATAAACACCCACAAATCTTTGTCTTAACATGTGATTGTGATTTCATTAAACATTATGCAAACAGTGTTTTTGAAAAGCATTTCTGATTGTTTTTCCCCTCAAACGACTCTCTCTCTCACTTAATTAACTGATTAATAATTAATAGATTTGCCAATAACCAATCTTCATCCATTCATTAATTGCCAATAAACAATCTTAATATAGATTTTGAATTGTTAAAAGGCTAGTTCATTCAGTTGCAGAAATCCACTTCTCGTGGATCTGGAGCTTTGTCAATCCTTTAAAATGCTCTGTCTTTCTTCTTCTCTCGATCATTTGTACATCCAGGTGCGTAAAAATAATCCACAGTCTCTGAAACTCCAATAAAGTTTGTTAAGTGCAGATGACACCACTAGTTTCAACCTAAACCCCCCACACTGCCATGGTGGAGTTTGGTGGTGCATGTTCTGTAGAGATACTTAAAGTGCCTCTGACAGGTTGGACTACACATTTAACTAAAATTCAGTTGAGATAAATATATTTCAAATTCTGCAAAAATCTTTAAACATTTTACCCTAGTTTAGGTATTCTTTTTAGTTTTTTTAATATTACTTCCTGGTTGATGTGATGATGATGACGACAGCACACTAGGAAATTACCAAGAAACCAGATTTTTTCATTTGACAAATACAAATACATGTCAACACCTTTATTTTGTTGAATCAAGGTTTAAAGGGTCAAAAAAAGTTGTTTATTTTGTGTAAATTACGCATAACCTTTGTCTCCCCCAGTGTGACGTCATCAGTTTGTTTACTTCCTATAACTTTCAACAGATTTTTCAACTTTTTTCCACAAACAGCGACCTGACTGATGTAAAAATATTTATAATTATACACAGAATAAATTCAAAATTTGAAAATCATAAAAACTTGTCATGCGCACTTTAATAGTTTTGAGAGCTTTTGCCACTTTCCCCTTGTAGTTGATTAATCGATCGGCAGGGCATGTGTTTAGCCAACCAAGAATTCCTTTAGTCGTCTACAGCAGTGTTTCCCAACCCGGGGTACAGGGACCCCAGGGGTACTTGAGGAATTACCAGGGCGTACTAGGACGGGTTTTAGGGTTTAAATGAAGATTAAATGTACTTTTATCTGTAAAAATTAGTAATTAGTTGTGAATTTAGCATCTTTTTGGAGTATCTTGGACCATAAATATAATTATAACAAAACCTATAATAGTAATAACTGACTATATTTGATTAGTAAACCTATTTTTTGCCCGAAACTCAAATTAAGGGGTACTCTGTGTGTGAAACAAAACTTAAGGGGTACTCGAGACAAAAAAGATGGGGAACCACTGGTCTACAGTCCTGTTGGTGGTTGTCAAGAGATGATAATGATAATGGTTCACCATAAGATTGGAATATCACTATTCTTAATCCTCACCAATCAAACCAGAGCATCATTTGTCATGCCTACCCTTTCATTTCCTCTCTTACTGATTCTCCGTGTGACACTGACATTTTGATCATTCACGCCGTGCTCGCTTTAACAAGGCTGCCTTTTCTCCTCTGGTTTCCGTGTTGCAGGAGCAGCGTCGGGCCTTGGCGGAGGTGACCGGACAGACCCAGTGATGCTCCTGTTTACATAAGCATGGACACGCTCGCTCAGCCGTACATGCTCCACTGAAGGGACTGACTCACAACACGCCCTGCTCCCAGGCACGCGCCACTGAGTCACCCACACCCCCGCGGAGACGTCGCAAAGGTTGTTCACAAGAGTCAAGACCAGGCATTTTCTGTTTTTGTGTGTGCACCAAGCCTTAGATAAATCTTGGGATACATGAAAGAATTCAACAGTTTCTCTTTCAAATTTTTGACTTTTGGATATTATATTTTTGCAATTAGAAAAACAATTTGAACTATATAGGGTTATAATTGGGTGAATATATGCTACGTACTAATGTGAAAAATGTTATGAGAATTTTTGAAATTAGTAATGGTACTAAAATGTTGAGATCCATAGACAAAGAGATCTATCGCTGCCTGTTGCTCAAACTCGATCGCTTGGCTAGCCAACGCTAACCAGCGTTACATCAAACATCACACAAGATCAGAAATCTCAACTTAAAGTTGGTTAGGTGCCAGTTTTACAATTATTACCTAAAATAATGGGATAGGCTCCAGTCACCCATAACCCCTGATGGGAACAAAGCAGTAGAAGATGAATAAATGAAAATGCCAAAAGGTTCAAAGTTTTTTTATTGGTTTATTTGGTCAGGACAGCATATGTTAATGAACACGCAACTCTGGAATTAGCCATGGGCTAGTTTTCATCCGTTGTCCTGCTTTCCTCTCACAAAGACACTCTCATTCACACACCTACTGTACATGGTTTTATTGGGAGGGGACACCAGAGCACCCCGACACGGGGAGAACATGCAAACTCCACACAGAAAGGCCCCAGGTCACCTGGGAGTCAAACCCAAGACCTTCTTGCTGTGAACTGGGAGCTCTAACCACTGCACTACAGTGCCACCCACAGATCCATTTAACGAGGCTTTGACCTCAATGTACCCTCTGGATTATCTGTCACCTGTGATTTTTTCGGGCTAATGCTAATGGCTATAGTAAAAGTACAGAGGACTGGCTCAGAGTCCCTCAAGTCTTACCGGACTAATCAAATTACTACGTTATTAACAAACTCAACATAACTAACTGTAACTGTATGTCCATGATAAAAACTACAAAGTGGTCAATTAAAATGTAGCTAGGTGAATTAGCATTAGTGATGTCCAACTTGTAAAAATAGGTCATGTGCTCAGGATGTTACGATAGTTTCTGTGGTATTTGCTGGTTCTGCAAAGCAGTTGAATCTTTACTAGTTTGTATTATTCCAACACTATTTCTGTTTTCTTCCAGCTCCTGAATGAGAACGTTTTGCCTCTTATGACAACGGACTAACGTTTACGGAATACAAATTTGAAACTCTATGTTTTGCACCATGCTTTGGAGAACCCTACTTCCCAACTTTTCTTGGAATTTTAGACTTCTACTTTTTTATTACTTTTTCTTTTTGCAAGTGCTTTTGTCAAAGGCGCAACAGACTGTACCGGTTATCTCCACAGCACAAGGCCGAATCCGCGGCATCCTGACCCCCCTCCCCTCAGACCTTTTGGGGCCCGTCGTGCAGTACCTGGGAGTACCTTATGCCAGACCCCCCATCGGAGAGCGCCGCTTCCAGCCTCCTGAACCAGCCTTACCGTGGCCGGGGATACGTAACGCCACGCAGTTTGCTCCGGTGTGCCCGCAGTCACTGGATGAGAGGAACATGCTAACGGACATGATGCCTTCATGGCTAACGGCTAACCTGAACATAGCAGACACATACCTGACGCAGCAGAGCGAGGACTGCCTCTACCTCAACATCTACGTGCCCACAGAAGAAGGTAAGTGCAGGCAAACATACATGGGCTCTTGGTGGATCTGAATATTTAAAATGACGCTGGTTATTAGTGCTGAATGTGATGTACCTGTTGTTTGATGTTGCAAAGTAATAGTTTTGGTCCAGTAGACCTGCCTCTAATGAGGGCACATACACATCTAAATGAGGTTGCAATACACCCTTTTGAAACTGCTGACTGCTTATAATTATAAAGCAGTTTAATCAAAGTAAATGTGGTGCTATCTTAGAAGTTGGTAGTAGTTTTGTGAATATGAAATTCAGTTGCTAACAGTTGAAAATGAAATAAAGCTACTTTTGACTGTTGAAAAACTGTAAAGATAAGAAATATAAAGAGATGACTCGAGAAGGTGGGTGCGTTGCAGTGTTTGAAAGTCTCCACTTCCACTTCAGAAAAAGCATGTGAACAGCAATGAACAGACTACAGTTGAACTAAAATCTTAAGTATTGTTGATGGGAAAGTAGAAGAACCAGAGGACCAGAGAGGAGTTGCTCCAAGGGCAGCATAGCTAAAAGTGGAGATTTTTTTTTTAAATTTCTGTTCCTGACAGGCCTGACGGGCCTGACGGGCCTGAGGAACGTTTTGAGCCTGGTCTTAAATGTAGAAACTGTGTGGCCTCTTTAACATGAACAGGGAGCTGGTTCATAACAGGAGCTTGGTATAAACGCTCGACCTCCTGCTGTGCTTTAGAGACTCTAGGACCAACAATAGTCCAGCATTTGAGAGTGAAGTGCTCTTTGATGGGGTTGGATGGGGCCATATCATTTATGGCTTTAGAAGTCAGGAGGAGGATTTTAATTCTAACCTCAACAAGCCAGTGAAGAGACTCAAACACAACAATTCAGAATTCACCACTGGTGACTTTGCTTGCAGCCGTGTGGGAGTTTCTGGAGAAGTGAGTTCTAGATGTGTGCCAGAAAACAGGCTTTTGACTCTGTTCTGGTCCAGGGCAGAGGTCGCCTGATGCATCATTCCCTCCTACGTTCTAAGAGAGATCTGGAACCAGACCAGAAAGTGCATCAACCAGTTGTCTTGCAGAAGACATATTCTCTCAAATATTCTTCTATCATTATTACATAACTTTAAAAAAAAAAAGCACTTTCTCAGTCCTCAGTGTTACCCTTCCCCTCCTTGTTTTTGCCATGTTTGTTTAGACCTTATGTTCCTTTGAGGTTCCTCTGATTAGTTAATCTGCCTGTCAATCACACCCATTGGAAATTGGGGAGACAGAATATGGTTCCAGACCCTGATTGACTTACAGCTCTTACACCTTTTGTCTTTATCAAACATACATTTTCTAAATAGACCTACAAAGTTCAGCACATATACATAGTGAAATTATGTTTTTAAGTATCTAAATTTGATTGTCTCTCAGTGTAGAGGACCTTTAAAGGAATGAGATTTTTAGTCTCAATATTAAACAGCATCACAGTCATAGCTGAACAAAGGCCTTGTCAGGGCAGTTTAGAGTAGCATCTCTACAGTCTATTATCCTTCCCACAGCATCCCAGTAAACATGTGCGTGTCCACAGTGGAAGGCGCGTGCAGCCAGACACGGCTAAGAATAACCAGGCATGGCTAGCTAGCAGGGTTAGCAGTTTGGGCTAATGGGCTGATTTGAATAAGCCTGCAGGAGGGACATTTATGAGCACACACTAAAATAGTCCCACACAGAGGGAAGATGGCTGGAACACTCCCTGATCCCTGTAGAGACGAGCAGAGGAGAATGCAGCGCGGCGCATTTGGACCGGAATAATTCTTAATAAGACATAGTTGTTATTTTGGTCATAGAAAACAGACATGAATGGGCTGATGTGACGGGACACGGGGAAGATTTCTAGGAATAAGACGCCACTAGAATAGTCTTACCAACCAATCTGTGGCGCTTTTAATTCATCATTGGCAAAAATAGCAAAGATATGCAAACCAGATATGTCACTTGTGTTGTTTCAATACACAAGTCCGTTCAGCAACTTACAAAGATTACAAATAGTAATTGACATACTGGGGATTTCAGATGGTTTGATATCTCAATTCTTTCACTTATTTGTGTATTGTAATATAAAACCCTTTAGGCTGGCCCTCATCCCACATATTGGTTTGCGTTGGAACGCTTCGGCACAATTAGGTTAGTGGCAGCATGCGTTTACATGCTAGGGACCTGGCTGTGGGTCCACGAGCAGTAAACAGGAAACTTCTTCCAGTTTGTCCCCAGCTTTTTCTGCATTTATTTCACTTCTTCACTTCTCTGCAAAGCCAAAGTTTTGCATGCAGGCTCAACATACTGCCTACGTTAGCATCAGTACCATACAACGGTTTGTCACAAGATCAAGTCAGCGTTTGGTGAGAAAAGCAGTTGTTAATTTTTTTGATTTTTTTCATCTTGTTTCTCCTCAGTCTATGTTCTCTCTTATCCAGTCTTCTCATTGTGGTGTGCAGCTCCTCCTATAAAGTGGCTTCAGAAGCTAGTACCGCTCAGGGTCCACTCTGCATTGCTTAAATCGTGCGACTATGACAGTGTAGACTCTTTCAGCCTATACCAATCCACAACAACTGAACTAGTTTAACATTAGTATTCGAACAGTAATTGGTGAAAAAGTGTCTGTAGGGTAGACAGTAGGGTACTTTGTATTGTACGCCCAACAAAAAGGTTGTGGGTTCAGTCCTGTGTCACTCTTTGCATACTACTGCTTTGCATAAATGCACTATTTTTTGTTTTGCACTTTCCTAAAGCAGAGATGAATCAGAATGAATGGTCTCACTTCTGAATGTTTGTGTTTATTTAGCTGCGTTTACGCGTCCTAGTCTGGTCCTAGTCCCAGATCCACCAACCCAAAGGTCAGAGGATTGATTCTCATTCCAACCAAGTTCTAGCCCAAAACATGCCCCTTAGGTAAAATCCTCCAGCTAAGGTCCTGAACAAGACTAGACCAATGTCTGGAATGGGACACTGCAATGTGGGGCCAATGATCCTGGTATGTTGCCCCAGCAGCTATGAAGAATGGGTCAAATGCAGAAGTATACCTTAATCTTCAAGCTCTATCATTGTGTCCTTAGGCAAGACACTTCACCCTCCTTGCCTGGTATAAATGGGATGTGTAAGTGATTAGTGTTGCACAGAGGGGTCGATAGCACAGATTTGGCAGGGCAGCTGTGGCTACAGAAGTGGATGAATGATGAATTCAGTGCCTAACCCTAAAGCAAGTAAAGAGCAGTACAAGTGTGAGGCATTATTATTGTTATTAAACCTGATGTGCACTTGGTCTTGTCCAGGTTCAGTTCTGGATACAGCTCCAGTTTAGTCTCAGTTTTGATGTGACTTGTGTGCGAGTGTGAAGGCAGCGTTTGTGTGCGTTCTACAGCCTGAAGTTTAGCATCAGGGCACACATCTGACCTTGTTAAATATAAACCAGTGCTGGGGCCACCCTCTCTGCTCCCACACCTGCGTCAGTGCTGGGGGGCCCGTGGGTGCCCTGTGTGGTGGATGGGGGCGGACGCTGGGAGCTCATGCATACTGATGGGTTCATCCACATGCATGCGACCCCTCTCTGCTTTTAGATCCACCCGCCGGCTCCGGCACTGGCACTATTCATGAGGAAACAGAGGCAGTGCAGGCACGCTCCTGTCGCGCACTGCAAACACTGTGTTGTGTGTTAGATTTCCATCTAAAGGCGGGAGATATAGGTACACACAAACAGAGAAGCGCTCAGAGCTCATTTGGAACAGTACACTATCTGCCAGATTCCATCCCCTGATGTTTAATAATAAGAGAGAAGCAGCAGGGAAAGCAATGCATGTTATTTGCACTTAAACACATGGGGAGAAGTGGTGAGGCGCTGATGCTGTCTGCGGGGGACAGAGCATTGTAGAGAATGTGGAAGAACATTTTCAATTACTTCACTGACGGTCTGGTTCAAGCTACAGCTCGTTGTATTATCTTAACCTACATTAGGCTGATGTTTACTGTTTTAAGGCAATCTGCTGAAGCCTTGGCCCAGACTTTCCAAACTTTTTGTTCATTACAAGTTACATATTGAAGCACAAACACAGCAGAGGGCCACAGACTGGTGGGGATATCGTTTGACTCATCACAACAAAACATATTACTCTGTTTGTTTCAGAACAGTATTGTGAGTCATTCAAGTGTGCCATTCAGGGCTGGAACCTAAATATGAGCCATGTTTCCACTGGTACAGTTTGGAGTGGATCAGGATGGTCTGAAACTGAGTCCTATCACTGTAAAATGTTACAGCCGCATTCAGATAAATCAATGTGCAAATTGTAGTATATTTACTAGCACTAGCCTTTCAGCCTGCATGTGTTAGCTGTGAACCACTCAGCCACGCTCTGGTGTCTACAAGAGAGGAGGAGAGTTTCAATTCAACCAGTGAACCAGTAAACCAGAAAAGTTATGAATTGGGGACAAAAATCAAAAATGAAGGGCAGTAAAAGAGATGTCTATCTCATTAAGTACTTTTACCGTATCTAGTTGAAACACTGCAACAGCTAGTCATATAATTATACAAATAGTTTAGACAAGACAACTCAAAATGCAGACTCTCTTTGAAATAGCTTTGATAACTTGTGTGTGCTAGTTCTTTGCAGCTTTGGCAAGTGTTTTCCAGTTGAATGGCCTATTACGTTTTACAGTGCTGTTGTAAAGCTGGGGTATCCGACATTTTTTGTTGAAAATTAGTCCAGCAAAGAGTATCTTGTAAAAGCAGCATTTTGTGACAAAATTTGACCTCTCCGTTGTCTGAGGCTCTATAATAAAGTAATTTAGTTTTTGTCAACCTGAAAGTAAGAGCTCTGATTGGGTGTTTCACTTTGCCATCTGAAAAAAGCTGTTATAAAGCCGTGCATGTGAATATTAACAATGTGCCAAAGCATTTGTGAGAGCTACGGACCAGTTAGACAGCTTATAATGCCTACTTCCAGGTTTGCAGTGTGAAAAACCAGGTACCCCAGCTTTAAGTGGCCTGGCCTGTGTCAAGGAGACATTTTAAGATTTTTCAAGTTTTTGGTATTAAACTATAACATCATAATCATTGTGCATTTTATTCAAAGTAAACTGCAATATTCATCTAAAACTGCTTACAGGTACAGGTTTCCCCACGGCAGAGAAGGGCGCTCAAAAGTATGTGATGTTTTTTTTCTTAGTTCCATTTTTCTACCCTTTAATCTATTTTTGTTGTAATAAAATGCATTGTGGTCGCGTAAAGTGCTTCAGAGCTTAAATACAATTATACATGAGATCCGAGAGCCTGTTAAAGATGAGGAAAATCATTGCTCAGTAGTAAGATGTAAACAAATTCAATTGGTGATTATAATTTGCTGTTTGTGTATTTTCTTGTACTAATAATACATTTCAAGATGATTGTGAAATTTGTCTGGTAGTTATTACAAAAACAACCAGTACTGTATTATAATATAAACCTGCAGCTACACAGATTGTCTATGCATTAGCAAATATTGTTAAATGTACAAACCACAGGGTGCATAGTCTAGCAATAATGAATGAAAAATGTATAATAATATGTAATATTACTACATTTGCTAAGATGAATAAATCATATACAAAATGATGCATTAGGGGCCCACCAGGCAGGTTTGTACCTGGGGCCCACAATTTGGTGCTACGCCCCTGATAGGGTGCAGGGTTTGAATCACATGATCTCTCTGGGTGGAGTCTGCACGTGTTAACGTGGGTTCTCTCAGGTTCTCCGGCTTCCTCCCACCGTCCAAAGTCATGTTAGTTCAATTAGCAACTCTTATTGTCCCTAGTGAATGAATGTTAGAGTGAATGTTTATCTGTCCATGTCTGTCTCTGTGTTAGCTCTGCAACAAGTTGGCCACTGTCCAGGATGTACCCCACCTAAGGCCCAAAGTGGATAGGCTCCAAATCAAAATCAAATAAATGCATTTTTGTAGTGCCCAAAATCACAACAATACTTGCCTCGATGGGCCACAGGTCAAAGGCAGTTTAAAAATTTTGCAATTGACCCTCCTTCTCTGCAAGGAAAAAACATAAAAAACCTGTGGGAAAAAGTAAGTTCATCCAGTGCAGAGAGAGTTCCTCCAGGCAAATGAGAACATCCAGGTCACAGGTCAGGGTCGTGAGATGGGGGGTCGTCACTGGAGCAGCTGCTGCAGAGTCTGAAACAGTCTCCACTCCCCGAGGGAAGTTGAGGAAAAAACATGTGAACAGCAATGAACAGCCATATCATTTTCATAATTTTCTCCAGTCACCCTGTTATATAAAAATGAAAAATGAAATGAATGAATGAATGAATTATACCAAAAACAGTTGAGGAAACTAATGATGTGGAAACTTGAAAAGCAAGGTTTAAGATCATTTAAGCGATTCAATTCTGAGGTCTTGTGTCCAAAGTGGACTGTGTCGTTTTTGGCTCTGGGAAGGTGATTGGACAAGAAAGACTCAGAAATTTCTCACCCAACGCTGACTTGATCTTGTGATAAAACGTATTTCCACTGATGCTTACTTACGGCAGTGTTTCAACCTTTTTTGGGTAGTGGCACACTTTTTTGGGTTTAAAAGCTACCACTGCACACCAATTTCTACAAAAACATTACCATTTAGGTAAAAAATATGGTATATAATAAGACAACTAATGTTTGTGCCACTGTGTGATTCTTTAAATTTGGTGATGGTGATGATTTTATGTTATTTTTTAGTGCAGAAGTAGCTCAGGACACTCCAAAAAAGTAAATTTGTCAATTACATCCACATTTGTCAATCTGTTAACTCAATTGGACATTTTTTCAAGGCACACCTGGCAAAACCTCAAGGCACACTAGTGTTCCCGGGCACACTGGTTGAAAATCAAGGATTTACAGTATATTGAGCCCAAGATTAAGATTATAGGATTTTATTTTGTTTGCAAAGTAAAGGATTACCCGTGTAACTTTGGGCTAATGAGGGAGGCCTGAGGGTTGTTAAATGTTGCCCATATAGGGCTGAGTTTGGCCTTCCCTTCATCATGTATTTCTATTATTTAATTCTATTCAATTGCTGTTGGTCAGTAGTGTTTGCCTTTAGCCCTGGTTCACCTTACGAGCCACGGAGACAGTGTCAACGTCATGTTTCTCTTTTGGTCAGGAGGTCAGACTGAAAAAATATCACCTGCAGCCTTAACACTGATGGGCGATGTGTAAAAAGTGCGGCTATCGACCTCGTACATGAGTTTGCTCAGTATATTGACCCGACTCTGTATGAGGTGTGGACTCTGCAGTGGTCAGTCCATGTGTGAAAATGATTTCTCCTGCTCCTGAACCACTCTGTTCCCGTTAGAGCCTGATGGATCCTGCTGTTCTCGTCTTGGATTGTGCCTGAGCCACCAGGAACGGACACACTCATGGATTGAATAACCTTTTCATTCAGTTTGTTCAGGAATACAATTGATTTTTTTTTTTTTTGAAGATAATATATTCAGCAAAATCGACTTATGAGTGTCTAATCATTTTATAACGGCGTCTCCTCATCTTAATTTACTCACAGTTGTATTTTGATTGATCCCAACATGTTTGAATTAATCTTGGATTATCCTGATTTGAGGCTCGAGTTCTCACAAAATGTCTGTTTTCACCTGCCCCCTATCCCATCCCACTGCTTTGTACTTACTTATATAATTATTAAAGAAAATATATATCAGACTCTGTGTCACATAGATATGGGTCAAAAATGTTAGTCATTTTCTTAAATTGAAAGCACTGTAAATGACTGATTGCTGTGAAGAGCCGCATTAAAAAGACGTGAGAAACAAGTTGTTAAGTTGTTAGATATTATTGTATATATGTTTGATCAACATGGACAAAACATTATACAAGTACAATGGTCCCATATTCAGTTTTTTGTAAACCTTAGCTTTGATTTGGGGTGCAGATGGGTTTTTGTTTTTACACAGAATCCTCTCCCATATGAAATGTCTTTATGCATTGCACAAGCAGAGGGCGCAAGGACTGATCTGCTGGCACTTTGACCAGGAAAGGAACAGGAACTAAGCTTGAAGAATAACAGTGCTAGAGCTAGTGGGTAAGCAGAATACTGACGGAAATTTAAGCATGAAGCGATCAGAATGAGTCACTTGAATGTAGTTGGATTTTAAAGTACACACATTAGGCTAAATTGACTTTTGTGAGCTTTTAACCATGTTCCCTCATCAAAAACATATCTGGAGCTGTGTTTATCTTCATTCTTGTTCCATGAATCCTGTTTATGAGCTCTTCTTCTTCTCTTCTTCTCTGCTCCTTCTCTGAGCCTCACAAAAACTCAAATGTCCCAGATTTGTGACGATAAAGAGATCTGGAGGTCTCCTGTGTGTTCTTTGTATTGTTTTTATATAATGCAAAATGAAAACATAATTAAAAACAAAAGACGGAAAGTCAATAACAAAAAGAGTAGTTTGGCAAATGTCACCTTTTGTATCCATCCCATTTGTCCCAGTGTCTGGCAAACTAGCCCATTTTCTAATTCAGTGAAAAAGTTGGTCTTTCCATTTAATAAATGTCTGATGTTATTTCAGTCCAGTCTTTGACAGTCGGCTCTGAAAAATATTCCACATGTTTTCGTATATAGCCTTTAAACATGCTCTTGAGTTCCTTACATTTGCCATCTTGTGTTTTAGAACAAACTAAAAAATGTTTTTATGGACTAAAATGAAAGGATTTATCTGCTGTGTGCAATGGCACTTATTGAGTGTATCCAGCCAGCAGATGGCACCTTGTCCTTACACAATTTAGTCACAATTTAGTTGTATATTATCACTTTAAGAGACACAACGATTAGCCAGGCAGAAGTGTTTTACCATCATGTTTAAATGGCAAAAATATTCAGAACTTGTCTGGCGATGATTTAACGACTTAAAACAGACAAAGATTCTTCAATAAGTGACATATATGATCTGAAACATCATAACTGACCGAGGGAGTTCAGCAAGAAGTGTTTTTTGTGCTTGGAGGGAGAGGATTTTCTAATAAACATTCCTCAAAACAGTGTGAATGAGCTAGATGCAACTCCAGGTATGTTTTTGATGACGGAACATTTTTAGAACATGGTTAAAAGCTCCAAAAAGTCACTGTAGTGGCATATGTGTCCTTTAGGTCCATAAGTTATGCCCAGACTCGTCCTGAGCATTTCTGCCTCAAATCACTACCAGTACACCTTATGTCCCCCTGATAATTCCTTCTGCGGCCAGTAGCTCACTAGGGACGGGACGATAATGAATTAGATATTACGATAACGGTGCCCAAAAATACCTCGGTAATACCACCCGTATATCGTGGAGTTGCATATTTTTTATAAGTTCTTTTCATGTATAAAAAGTGTCACTCCTTTGTCATGCCCTGCTTCACTGTGGTGAGATTTGGGCAAACACAGAGCACAGGGCAAAACAAGGAGCCTACAGTGAAGAAGTCCATATAATAAGATTTCCATTCTGTTTTTTTTTCTGTATTTGTAGCACGGTGTTCCTATTGATGAAGAATATTTTAGCTTCACAAATGTATGAAACATTATAATAACAGTATTTAAGAGTGTAACACCAAAGGCTTATTTTGCAGCGTTTAAAGTGCGTATGACGGGTTTCTATTATTTTCTAATTTTGACTTTATTTAGTGTATTAATACTTGTTGTAAATAGAAATTATAGTTTTACACCAATCAGGTGACTGTTTGTGGAAAAAAAGTTGAAAAACCTGTTGAAAAATACAGGAAGTAAACGAACTGATGACATCACAGTGGGGAGACAAAGATTATGCATCATGTATACACATGTATATACAAAATACACTACTTTTTTGACCCTTTAAACATTATTTCAACAAAATTAAAGGTGTTCACATTTATTTTTATTTGTCAAATCAAAAAAATGTGACATTAGATGAGTTTTGGCCCAGTGTACAGTGTTGTTGCTATGGTAATTTCCTAGCGTGATGTCATCTTTTACAACCAGGAAGTAAAATTAAAAAGCTAAAAATTGCGAAAACTGTGTAAAATTTGTAAAGAATTTTAGCTAATTTTGAAATATGTTCATCTGAACTACATTTTGGTTAAATGAGTAGCCCAACCTGTCATGGGTACTTTAAGCTTAAGTTTTAGATAAAGCAAAGGTCTGTAGAGTTATTATTTTGTTTACAAAGTTTCTTCTACTTTTACTTATTATTAAAAACTATTATGAAAAACTCAGTGCATGGAGGAAATCACTAGAGCAACATGTGCACTGGAGGCTCATTTAGGACAGTACTGGAGGCTGCCACTAGGGGCAAGTCTTGTAACTACTGCAGCAACAAAATACAGGTGTGAGGAACCTGTGCCAGGAGTTCAAACAAAGGTCAGGAGTGAGCTCATGGTCAGGACATGGTAGTGAGATCATGGGCGTCAGTGAGTTTACACGTGGGTTCAAAGAATAATAACGAGCTTGGGAGGAGGAGTGACCTAAAACTAGGAAACTATAGAAGAGCCGAGCTGTGGGGGGTAATGGTCCTGAATATTCAGAGCTATAAATTGGGCTGCATTCTCTTTGTCGGGGCTTCTGGAGGTCTTCTCTTCGTGTGAGGATCTCTGTGGGTTTGGAGCCATGATCTGGGACACTGGTTAGAGGAGCTTTTTGCGTGGTCTGCGAACCACCCAGATCTTACATTTTACCAAGGATGAAGTTATTTTTTGGACAATAAAGACTGTATAGCATTGAATTTCGTCGAGTTTGTCTTCTTCATTGTGTCAAACATGCGAGCGTTATCCAGAAGAAATTATGACACAACACTATATTATGACCAGAAATGATCTAATTGTGATCTCAAGGCAGTTAAGAGTTCTGCTCACGCCACAACCACAGTAAAACAAATGAGATCTGTCAATACTGTCAGAAGCCAAACCTATTATCCCTTCCCTGATGCTAACACAAATCCTGATGAGAGACATTCATGTGTGCTTTTCAATACAAAACCTACATCGTTTTAAGTTCTAAAACACAAGATGCCAAATCAAAGGTACAAGAGCAGGTTTAAAGGTTGAAAATTATACACATAATGCAGAATACGTGTCCTTTAAAAGCACACAGGAGGTTATGTTGCTGTTTTTTGAACTGGAGAGTGATTGCAGGAGACCTCAAACATTTCTATCCTATATTTTGTGCTTGATTATAAAAGCTTTCAGTCGATGTAAAAGCTACACTGTACCAGAGACAGAATGAGACGCAGGCATTGAACCAGCAACCGCTTCTTTACCGAGAGCACTGTTCCGCCTGGTTTTATAAGACTCATTCTCAATTATATTTGGCTCCCGCCGCTGCACAAAACCATAGCTGTGCGCGCTAAGCTAACCGTAGCATCCGTCTCCTCGCCTGCTGGATTCTCGTCACAGTAAAACAGCAGTCTGTATGCAGCTAGCCATGCATTACACCGGAGCCGGGAATAAATTGTGTTATTTTATTTATGTGTATTTTTTTCTACCTCGTTCTAAAACAATTTAACTGCAGCTACGCTTTGTTTAGCATAACTGTATTATTCATCATTTGCCAAGAGGAAGCAAGTGGAGGTCAAACTCGGGAGAGCTGCAATCGCGATGGGGTTTGGAGATACGGCAAATGTTGCTGGGGCCGACCGATAAGGTGGTCACTTGGAAAAATATCGGCTAAAATCTTGCCGACATGGCCGATATTCCACCTGGGTATGTGGTACACATACACTAGGGCTGCAACTAATGATTATTTTGGTAATCAATGAGTCGACTATTCTTTCGATTAATCGTTGTTTAGAATGAAAATAGGCTGAAGTGATGCCGTTTGAGGACGTCCTGGTTGAGAATATTTACAATGAAAGGGTATTTCCATCAAAAACACACAGTTTACACATTTCCCGTGTTATTTTTGAGTGATTCCTGCTCTGTCTGCTCTTCTTTCTGCTCATGGCATGTTTTGGAGTCTGTTTATAGTCCAGATAATGATGATTCGATTACTCAACTTGTTGCAGCCCTACTGTACATTTCACTAAAATGTAGTCAACATGAATATTCATTCTCTTTTACATATTGCCTGTTTGTTCCCAGTTTGACAGTTTTTGTAATGTTCATAATGTTACTTCTTGGTTGAACATGAGCAGCAAATATAACATAGTAAGAGGTAATTCCACAGTGGTTACCTAGCAACCATAATGTAAAACAAGGGCCAAAATCCATATATCCATATAAATTACACAAATGACGTTCGGCTGCTGTTCCTCCTACAGCAAAGGCATTTCCGGTCCAGTACTCCGCTGCTCTTCTCACCAGGATAAGTGTTAGTGAAAACGGGTTATTAATAATATTATTAAACAAAATAGATAGGTTGCTTAAAATTGTTGCTTGTTACCGCATCAGCAACGCTAGCACTGCTCCGCTTACCACCTACCGCCTACTTACCCTTGTAGTTGTGGATGTAGCTGGAAATGTGCAATTTAAATCCACAAGTCTATGGGCATCATTTACTGTGATTTTTGGCACCTCCTGGAGGCGTCTTGAAGAATTGACATCAGCATCAGCTCAGCTTCAAACTGGACCGGAAATGACTTTGCCGGTAGGAGGAGCAGCCGTTAGGTCGTGTTAAACGTTATGCACTCAATGCAATTCAAGTCAATTGAGATTTTAAGATACGAATACTAAACTTACCGTTAATTCAAAAGTATTCTAACATTATATATTGATAAATGTAATTACCAGAAGAAGAACCAGGTTCTTCCATGGATTTTTAAAAGTTTTTTTTTTCACTTTTTTACATTGTTTTGTCTAATGTTTCTCTATGTAAGTTTAGTACACCAACAGCAAACATGGCATGTTTCCACGGTAATGGCTATTTTTTCCCAAGCTCTATTGTTGACAACTAATAATATCTGATAACGGCTTTATTTTGTTGAATGATGGTTTAAAACTGTGAAAAAACAAAAGTGTCAGTTGTGTGCCTGTATTTTCAATGGTATGTCGCTTATTGATGACATCACAGAGGGTTCAGGTTTGTTTGTCGCCATCTGGAGAAACTTGTCTGCAGGGACCATGGCATGAACATAAACAAACAAAAACACATTTAGAACATACAGTATTACATAAACAATGCACAAGTCGCTCAGGCTCAACACACTGCAGTCAGTTCAAGTTGTTAATTAATTGAATGGACTGAGGAATGAACGAGTTTCTATATCTGTTGCTCTTATAAAGGGATTCTAACTGCATGAGCTCATACTGACTGTGGAGCACATGAGTGAGATCTCTAATTATCTTTTTGGCCTGTGTCACCACTGACTGCTCAAAGATGGTCTGTGGAACAGTGGGCACACCCTTGATTTTACCAATCTGAGGATTTGCAATTTATATTTAACAGTCAGGTTTCTAAACCAGCTGACTATCCCATACTCCAGACTCAAAACTGGTTCTATAGAAGGTTAGCATAATGTTCTGGCTGATTCCAAACACCCTTCACCTTCTAAGAAAGTGTAATCCCTGTTATATTTTTGTCATGGTCCGTATGAAAATCCCTGGACATCCGGAGCCCGCTGCTGCCGTGTTCCAAACAGGAAGTGACCGTGGAGCCTGTTCCAGCTCCTTCAAGCCGAGCTGCCATTCACTTTCTACTGGGACACTGGTGCCTTTACTCTGTAACAGCTTCTGTCAAACTCACCTTCTGGAACTAAAATGTCAGTTTTGACACTGTCTACATGATCCTGGTGTTTTTTCCCTGTTATGTTCTTCATAAATCAAGTTATTAATTATCAATAATAAATGACCAATCAGGTGCTTCCTTTTCTAGAGGGCAGTTTTCGCTCGCGTTAGCAACAGGTTTGATTGACAGCTAGCACCGCATGTTGCCGCTGTCTACTCCCGGTGAGGGGCAGAAGCCATTAACAACCTCGCTCCTGATTGGTCGTGTGGTTGCGATACACGATACGCACTCGGATTTCCAAATATGGAGCCTGGCTCACTAGCCGCTATAACTGCTAGCCACGGTTGGCTTCATTAGGCTGGAGCCAGACGCTATGGGTGACCTCACACTCCGGATGTCCAGTGATTTTTATATGGTCTGTGATTTTTGCACACACACTTCCTGTAATTTTAAACTTTTATTTCTAACAAGCATTCCTCAAACCTGGGTGAATGAAACTATATGCACCTTCATGTATGTTTTTGATGATGGAACATTCTTAGAACAGGGTTAAAAGCTCAAAAAGTGACTATAGCAGAATGTGTATCCCTTAATCCAACTGACAGACAGATTAATGCACTAAAATGTAGCGCTACTCCAATATTTCTTCTGTGGAGTAGTGTGTTTGTGTGTCTGGGATGTCATAAGCCACATTTGGACTTGCCCTGGTCCCCCAGACAGGTTCACTTTAGCGCGCCCTGGGCAGTGGTGTAATGTAGTGGCCATGAGCTCCAGTGCAGCTGTGGTACTGGTACTCGTGCCTCTAAACCAGTGGTTCCCAACCTTTTTCTGGATATCTGGACAACCCCAACAACCTTCTCCAACCTGAGATGCTACTGCCTTATAAGTAAGAATATCATTGTTTTCTGGTTAATAATGATGTTACAGAATATTAATGATTATAAAATACTTTAAAGAGTCGATTAACATGCTGTCTGTTCATTCAGATTCACACAATCTAGTTTGGACCTCTTTTCTAAAAAACCTTGGGGACCCCTGAGAATCTTTGACGACCCAAATTTGGATCCTGACCCCAAGGTTGGAACGACTGCTCTAAACCTCAGACAGAGAAATACATCTTGTAAACACTGGCCCTGCATTAGCTGCATGCGCCAATCACCTGTCGAGCATTTTTCATTTTCATCACGATGCAGCTCTGTGATGAAGCCAAACCATCTGCAGAGTGTTTTATCCCGCTGTGTCCATGTGTCTTGTGCTTTTCTTCACATTCCAAACTCCACAACTCCGTGTCATATGGCTGTAGTCTTTTGGTCGTTTAGTCGATTAATCGGTCAATGGTGTTTTAGCCGACAAACATTTTTATTAGTCGATAATTTTTTTAATTTCAATTAAAATTATTTAAATGACAAAAACAGCAAAAAAGTGAAGATATGGATTGGATTAGCTAAAGATCTTGGAGTGAATGATGAGTTTAATTTAATTTAAATACATATAAATACATAACATCACCTGCTCTCTCTGGGTGGAGTCTGCATGTCCTCCCCGTGTTACCGTGGGTTCTCTCCAGATTCTCCGGCTCCTCCCACCGTCCAAACACATGACTGTGTAGGTTAATTGACAACTCTAAATTGTCCCTAGTGTATGAATGTGAGAGTGAATGGTTGTCTGTCCTTGTCTCTGTCTCTCTGTGTCAGCTGCGATGTGTTGGCCACTGTCCAGGGTGTACCCCGCCTAAGGCCCAAAGTCACTGGGATAGGCTCCAGTCACCCGCGACCCCTAACAGAAATAAGCGCTAGAAAATGAATGAATGAACATATAAATACACTATTTCCTGGTACTTTTCTGTATAAATTGTACTTTCTTTGCATGAATTTCAGTGCAGATTGGGTTAAATACAGAGAGATAATTCATAGTTTTGCCACACCCCCTTTTTAATCGATTAATCGGTCGACAAGGGAGGTCTTTAGTCGACTACAGCCCTACTGTGTCATGGTATTAGGGCTGCGACTAACGATTATTTTGGTAATCGATTAGTTGAGAGATTATTCTTTTGATTGATCAATTAGTTGTTTAAAACGTGAAAGGCCAGTGAATTTGGGAATATTACTCAATTTGACCCCCATAAAGCAGAAGTGAAGCCATTTGAGGACGCCCTGGTGAAGAATATTTACAGACAAAAGGGTGTTTTCATTAAAAACACAAAATGTACACATTTTCCACAGCATTTTGTGCAATTCCTGCTCTGTCTATGTCATAAAACCTCATGGCATGTTTTGGAGTCTGTATTGACCAGTTAACGATTATTCAATGACTTAATTAGTTGACAACTATTTCTATGTGAATATGTAAATAGACAAGGATAGTATAGTTAAGCTTATTGTAAATTGTTCATATCGGGGGTTTAGTTGATTATTGTTCATATCGGGGGTTTAGTTGATTAATAAAGACACTTTATAAGTTAAGTTAAATGGGGTTGATCATTATAGAGCTATTGTATTTTATTCTTATTTTATATATATCCTATTTTGTTTATAATACTTTACTGTCACTACTGGTCGGTTGCACATGTAACAAAAAGAATTTCCCCTTGGGGATAAATAAAAGTAATTCTGATTCTGATATAATCGATTAGTTGCGATTAATCGATGAACCTGTTGCAGCTGTATACTCCATTCAGTCCAGACACATTCATTTATTTATGTCTGAGCTGCTGTTTAACTGCAGCTTTACTTTCCCAAAGTATAAAGTAAAGCTCTTCAGCTGTACGGGGAGTCTACATGGGTTTGGTTCTGACTTCATGGGTTTGGTTTTGTCTTCATGGGTTTGGTTCTGACTTCATGGGTTTGGTTCTGTCCTCGTGGGTTCGGTTCTGTCTTCATGGGTTCAGTTCTGACTTCATGGGTTTGGTTTTGTCTTCATGGGTTTGGTTTTGTCTTCATGGGTTTGGTTCTGACTTCATGGGTTTGGTTTTGTCTTCATGGGTTTGGTTTTGTCTTCATGGGTTTGGTTCTGACTTCATGGGTTTGTCTTCATGGGTTTGGTTCTGACTTCATGGGTTTGGTTCTGACTTCATGGGTTTGGATCTGACTTCATGGGTTTGTCTTCATGGGTTTGGTTCTGACTTCATGGGTTTGGTTCTGACTTCATGGGTTTGGTTCTGTCCTTGTGGGTTTGGTTCTGACTTCATGGGTTTGGTTCTGTCCTCGTGGGTTCGGTTCTGTCTTCATGGGTTCAGTTCTGACTTCATGGGTTTGGTTCTGAGTTCGTGGGTTTGGTTCTGACTTCATGGGTTTGGTTTTGTCTTCATGGGTTTGGTTCTGACTTCATGGGTTTGTCTTCATGGGTTTGGTTCTGACTTCATGGGTTTGGTTCTGAGTTCGTGGGTTTGGTTCTGTCTTCATGGGTTTGGTTTTGTCTTCATGGGTTTGGTTCTGACTTCATGGGTTTGGTTCTGACTTCATGGGTTTGGTTCTGTCCTTGTGGGTTTGGTTCTGACTTCATGGGTTTGGTTCTGTCCTTGTGGGTTCAGTTCTGACTTCATGGGTTTGGTTTTGTCTTCATGGGTTTGGTTCTGACTTCATGGGTTTGGTTCTGAGTTTGTGGGTTTGGTTCTGTCTTCATGGGTTTGTCTTCATGTCTTCATTTGGTTCTGACTTCATGGGTTTGTCTTCATGGGTTTGGTTCTGACTTCATGGGTTTGGTTCTGACTTCATGGGTTTGTCTTCATGGGTTTGGTTCTGACTTCATGGGTTTGGTTGGCCAAGATCGTGATGTATCAGAGGTTGGACTCTCCTGCTTAGATTTAGCGGTGCTCTGGGACAGTTATCCATTTGCTAAATTCTCTTGAACATCGTTTACACGCTGCTCTCTACCCGTGACCCATCGAAGCAACTGTTGTGATTTTAGGCGCTACAAAAATAAATTGAATTCTGTAAATGGCGGTCTCGTTTCCATGCACAGGGCCTGTCTCGCACATGAGGAGCTGACGTCATCCCAAACATAACACTTTTTCTTGATGAATAATAATATCTAACCTGACTTAATCTCAGTGATTCACAAAAAACATTTAGTGATTCTAAGTTCTCTGTGGCTAAAGCTGGAGACACACTTCAAGGTTATCGCCAGCGTTTATTTCACTTCTCTGCAACGCCTTTTTAACTGCGTTTTTAATGAATGACTCTGACTGAGGCTGCGATCTGAACTAGTCTTATTTAGCGCTCAGTTGTTGAAATGCCACCACACCATAGTAAATGTTGCCTCACTGCTCTCACATTAGCTTTTACTGTAGTGATTATAGTTGTAACTGTGTTTCCTGGGCTTACATTGATCTGTGAATGAGCTGTGAAAAAAGCTGTGAATAGTTGGCATTTACACCTACTAATGTGCACATATGAATGACTGCGCACACATATTATAACAGTGCAGGTATAATCATTTGTCACTACTATTGGGTTGCTCACTTCGATAGTAGACTTGTTTATCTAAAAGAATGTTACACAAACATAATTTCTTCAAGGGTCTTCAGGGGCGACTCAAGGCCACTTTTAGGGGCGCTGCAGAGCTCCTAAAATTATTTCCAGCACCCCTAAAAATGAGAGGTCTTTTCATTTGAATTTATCAGATAATTTTGTGAGTCTGGGAGGAACTATATTTTGTTTTACTGTACCACTTTCAACAGCTTCAACCTCTCTCTCTCTCTCTCTCTCTCTCTCTCTCTCTCTCTCTCTCTCTCTCTCTCTCTCTTCATACTGTCAGCCAATAGCTCTGCGTGTCTCTGATTGGTCAGGTGATTCACACATAGAGGAAGCGCTCAATACAACTTTTGCTTGGACCTGAAACACACTTTTATAGTTTATCACTCAGTTGAATGATTAAACCAAATTTTTAGCCCCAAAGTGTGCTGAAGACTCTCTACAGTCTGGATTTGACCAAAGAGAAAAAAACAGATTCATAGCCAGATCAACAGACAAATGTGTAAGTCATTTGACTAATACTGTGGAAAAGTTAAAATGATCCACAATCAACAATCATCTATGGGTTTCGGAATGATGTCAAATTAGGATTGCTGCCACAGCAATGAACAAGTATTAGCTTATATTTTTTAAATAACAAAAACAAAATATCCTCTAAATGTCACATACAACATGAAGCTGAAACCCATCAATTGTACTATTATTTGTTTATATCTGTTACAGAAACACAGAATATAAGATGGCTCTACACAGGCAGTTAACAATCAAACACTGTATGGTGTAAGTGAAATATCCAGCCTTCTGCTTTGGATTTCTTTGAATGAGTTTACATTAAACCTACTATCTCTTGGTTGACAGCACAAAAGGGAGAGAAAATGACACAAACCTAATGACAAAGACAAAGTGAGAGAATCCAGGTAAGACGCTGTGACATGAAAACACCAGGCAGATGATAATTACACTAATTATTTCACACATATTCATTTAGGTCAACTATAGAAGAGAGACAGAGAGAAGATTCTAGAGCAGAGAATCTCAAACTTTACTCTGACTATTATCTTAGAATAGGTTTGGAGTACTAATGTCATTAGTAGCCTACAGTTAAAATGCTGGGCCATACTCAAAGACTTACAAAGCAGGACTTGACTCAAACAATACCAGACGAAGCATGTGCGCTGTATGTACCTGTCCCATACCATAGTCTGGGAACCTCAGAGAGATGAGAGAGAACGCAACATTCATAAACATGTATCACCACTGGGTCCGAGCACCCTAAACCTGGCAGTCCCTGCAGTAAATGTCGCCTAAAGAAACCCAATTTAAAACTTGTTATGAAAAAACACTTTTTATAACGTTTATTAACACTATCAGCTATCGGCACATCCGACCCCCTTTATATCGGCACGTTCGGACCCTTTTGTGTTGCCCCATTGCTTTTACTAAAGCCAGGACAAGTGCGTGAAATGGGGTTTAAAGAGTGAGGAGAGACATTCGGCCCACAGTCCAGGCGCTTCCCTCGTTCTAACGTCATGAATGTGTGTTGTTTGTGCGCAGACATCCACGAGGAGGGCGGTCAGCGGCCGGTCATGGTGTACGTGCACGGAGCCTCCTACACCGACGGGACGGGGAACATGATGGACGGCAGTGTGCTGGCCAGCTACGGCAACGTCATCGTCATCACGCTCAACTACCGGCTCGGCGTCCTAGGTAACGGCACATCTACACCACCAAAGCAGCGGTTAGATCTGTCTGGGGTGGGGAAAGCTGGGAGTTTTTTGTGTGTTCGGAGTTTGCACTGCGTGAGAATCGCTTTGTGGTGGGAATGTATTGCTCAAGGACACAAGTTCAGGAGCGCTCAGGTGAGGTTTGTAGGTGAATACTTACTTTTCCACTGTTAACTTGCATTATAATTAGCCTTGTTGTTGTAAAACCCAGGACTGATTGGTTTAAAGTATTGTTATTTGTTAAGCTCAACAGTGACTGCACACATTTCCCATTCATTTTTCCCATAGACTTTAAAAAAACAAAACAAAAACAAAATAAGTTTTATTTTGTTAGTGAAAACATAGATGGGGTTTGGTGCTCTGTTGGCCAGTAGCAGAGGACATGTTTTGGCCTCAAAACAGATTCGGACAAAAGCCACGATTAACAAAAAACGTGCCAGAAATATTAGATTCCCTGGTAACTTTAAAATGCGGCCTGTTTCTCAGTGGTGGTAGTCACTGTGGTACTTGCACAGACAGTTATGGGTATATGTAGTAGTAATTATAGAGATGGTTTGTGGTACTTTAGTGACACATAGTGGTGTCTGTATTGGTAGGTTTAATGGGAGGGGCTTGATATTAACAATGAGAGCAAAAAGGTTGGACAACAGTAGTTTAGGACACTCCCTCCCTCACCCCTCTCTCGTCTCACTCTCACTATTTCCATATCTTCTCCTCTGTGTCCTCCTCTCTCACTCTGCCCATCTCTTCTCCTCCATCTTTCTCTACTCAATCTCTCCTCTCTCCATCTCTTCTCCCCCCCTCTCTCTCTTCTCTCTCTCTCACTCTCTCCATCTCTTCACCCCCTCTCTCCTCTCTATCGCCATCTCTTCTCCCCCCCTCTCCTCTCTATCTCCATCTCTTCCCCCCCCCTCTTCTCTCTCTCTCCTCTCTATCTCCATCTCTTCTCCCCCCCTCTCTCTCCTCTCTCACTCTCTCCAGCTCCTCTCCCCCACTCCCCTCCTCTCTCACTCTCTCTCCATCCCCCTCTCTCCAGTGTACTCTCGTGTCCTTGTGTGCTAAATGTGTGACATGAATGGTGCAGCATGATGTGGAATGACTGTAATGACCCTTCCTCTCTCCCCTCTCTCTCTCGCTCTTCTCCTCTGTCTATCCTCTCTCTGTCTTCTCTCTCTGTCTTCTCTCTGTTCCTCTCCTCTGTCTCTCCTCTCTCTGTTTTCTCTCTGTTCCTCTGCTCTGTCTCTCCTCTCTCTGTCTTCTCTCTGTTCTTCTCCTCTGTCTCTCCTCTCTCTGTCTTCTCTCTGTTCCTCTGCTCTGTCTATCCTCTCTCTCCCTTCTCTCTGTTCCTCTGCTCTGTCTCTCCTCTCTCTGTCTTCTCTCTGTTCCTCTGCTCTGTCTATCCTCTCTCTGTCTTCTCTCTGTTCCTCTGCTCTGTCTCGTCTCTCTCTGCCTTCTCTCTGTTCCTCTGCTCTGTCTATCCTCTCTCTGCCTTCTCTCTGTTCCTCCCCTCTGTCTCTCCTCTCTCTGTCTTCTCTCTGTTCCTCTCCTCTGTCTCTCCTCTCTCTGCCTTCTCTCTGTTCCTCTGCTCTGTCTCTCCTCTCTCTGTCTTCTCTCTGTTCCTCTGCTCTGTCTATCCTCTCTCTGCCTTCTCTCTGTTCCTCTGCTCTGTCTCTCCTCTCTCTGCCTTCTCTCTGTTCCTCTGCTCTGTCTATCCTCTCTCTGCCTTCTCACTGTTCCTCTGCTCTGTCTCTCCTCTCTCTGTCTTCTCTCTGTTCCTCTGCTCTGTCTATCCTCTCTCTGCCTTCTCTCTGTTCCTCTGCTCTGTCTCTCCTCTCTCTGCCTTCTCTCTGTTCCTCTGCTCTGTCTATCCTCTCTCTGTCTTCTCTCTGTTCCTCTGCTCTGTCTCTCCTCTCTCTGTCTTCTCTCTGTTCCTCTGCTCTGTCTCTCCTCTCTCTGTCTTCTCTCATCTCCTTGTCTCTCTTCTCTCTCCTTGTCTTCCACTGCGTCTCTCTCCTTTCTCTTCATGCACCAGGCTCATGTTTGTGAATGTGTAGCCGCTGTTTTGTTGCGTAGTTTTCAGCCTATAATCTGAGAAAAATGTCAGCTAGCTTCAATGTCACTGGACGGGGCGATGTAGGTGAAGTGTTTTGCCCAGGGACACAACAACTGGATGCTCCCAGATGAGGTTGGAACCAGTGACTACCTGCCTTTTGTCACCCCTTTGTGTAACTTTCAAAGTCAGCTCATCTGGGCAGTATGATTTTTTAAAATCAACACATTTCAAAGGACACTGTTGTGTCCATAAAACTAAACCTCATTCCACCATTTTTGTTTAAAGAGGGATTTTCTTAAAATGTTCACCTCACTGTCTTTAAACAAGTGGATTGTGACTTTGAGATGAAGTTTGAGTTGATAGTCTTTTGTGCAGTGACTGTTTAGTCTCTAGTGTTGTGGTCAAGGCCGCAGTAATTAAGACCAAGACCACAGGGTCCTGGGACCAAGACCACTGAGTGCTGAGGCCGAGACAAGACTAAGACTTTTCAGGGTCGAGATCGAGACAAGATTGAGACCAAGACAGACTGACTTAAAGCACACCAAACTAAGAGCATTCTTATTATGACAACATTAATTGTCATACATGGCTTAATTTTACCATCGGAAATGGTTCAGGTTAACCACTCAAACAGTTCATTTATTCAAAACTAAGTCTGTGCTAAACCACTAATTCTTCATCTTAAGTTCTGCAACCATGAGCAGGATACTTAAAAGTTGTGTTATCCATTGTCCAAACAGGAACAGATGCACATCTCACAGCAGACTAATAACCACAATATACTTTGGCATTTAAAAAGAGCAGAACATTAACAAATAACAAAAACATTAATGTGAAACATTTGCTGTAAAACTCCACTCTGTTCAAATAAGGGATTGATTGCATGTCAGATATGAGATTCTGTAGCGTTGTGTCCCAAACAGGAGCCGTTGGGATCTCATTATGATGCTGCCCTGACTAAAGACACTCTCAGCTGGAGCAGAGGAATCAGGATTTCGATGGGTTTTGTAGCAGCACAGGAGACATGGCCATTCAAAGGTGGCGAGTCTGAATCGTTCTGATCCAAATGCCAATGTTGTGTGTCCAAATCCTCCACTTCCACCATGTTCTCCATCTCTGACACCGTCAGACACCAGAGTATGCAAACACACACAAAATGAAACACTAAATCAATTACACATTTAGTTGACATGTATCGATTTTTACTTACCCAGGACTAAACCTGGACAAGACTGAGCTCTGGACTAAACCTGAACAAGGTTTAGCTCAAAAGGATTTCCAGAATATACCAAAATTTAGCAGTCTAGTTAGATTTGTCACAATCCACACAAATCACAAGCATCTGTCCAATCAGTTTCATTGTTGTCCCCCTTCGTGTACCAAACACATTATTCGTCAAACAGCGGCCAATCAAACGGTAGCGCTGCTGCCTCACCAAGCTTACATTACAGTATTATATTATTATTACAGCGCCATGCCTCCTGCAGCAGCACGACCGCCGCAAAGAAGACACAAGAGTTATATTTTAGTTTAACAGACTCACAGTCATCAGCCGCTCTGGAGAACACTCTCCTCTCACGCAGTGCAGACCCTCCAATTTGAAAAGTTACCTTTAAATTTAATGAATGAATATCAGGGCTTACATTATAATACGGTACATATATCACTAAACAATTTAAACTAAGTGATTTTGAGAAACTGACACAGATAAAGAAAACATGGAGACACAGAGCACTAAAAAGGGCAAGAAAATGACGAATAAGATAAAATACAAAAGATGGACATGTTGCATCATTTAAAAAAAGAGATATAAAATAATATGAAAGTATTTTACAGACAAAAAACAAGTCAAAAGTAGACTCCCGCACACTGGCTACTTGCAAAAAGGTGTAGTTTTATTTACAGGTGAGCAACGTTTCGGCAACTGGGCCTTCGTCAGGCAAAATTTTGCCTGACGAAGGCTAATTTGCCTGACGAAGGCACCTAAATAAAACTACACCTTTTTGCAAGTAGCCAGTGTGCGGGAGTCTACTTTTGACCAGTTTTCTACGTGCGCCACGCATGTTTCTTCCTACGCACCTGCTTACCAGAATGATGTGCGAAGCACCGTCTTAACTACAGACAAAAAACAAAAAATATATAAGATACAAAAAATACTAAACAAGCCACTCATGGTTCGACAACAAAGGAGATCATGCTAAATCTTAAAGTATAAAAAACACATAAAAGGATATACAACAAAAGAATAACAATAAATAAAATAAAACAATTAAAATGGTCAAATAAAGTATAAGTGGAGAGTGAGGTTAGTCCTGTAGAGCACCTCTGGATGGAAGTGTCTAGGTGCGTCTGAGAAACCACCACCTCTTCCTCCTCTTCCTCCTGACGCTGTCCTGACACTGCTCTTCATCTCCAGTTTCCTGGAGCTCTTTGTTGTCTTGCTTCAGAGCAGAGCAGAGCAGGTGTCCTCCGATGTGGTCAGAGCCTCAGATAGCTGCTCCATCTTCTGCTCCAGGACCAGCCTCTTCTGCTCCTCAGCTGTTCTTTCTGAATGCTCCTGAGGCTCTGCTTCTCCTGGCTGCTGTGACTTTCTCAGTTTGAAGGTCCCGGTTCAGGGTTTGTGTCCTGGCCTGCTGCTCCTGTATTGTCTCCGCTTGCTCTGTCACTCTGCAGCAGAGTTCTTTCACAACAGACTCCAGCCCGACCTTCTCGTCCTGCAGGGTTTGGACTTTGCTCTCAGCCTCTCTGATGGTGCTCCTCTGTTTGGTCTGGCCACATGTTGGAAAAGATGCTTTGTTCTTCAGCTCCTGACTCTCTCTCTCCTGCTGCTTCAGTTGGCTCTGAAGCGCTAAGTTTTTAAATAGTGTGAATTAAAAAAGGATTAAAGTAGAGTAACAGAGCTTCAGACAGAGCAGTGCTTCAAATTCTAGGATTCCTGGCCTGGGGGGAGGTTGTAACCAAGTGAATGCTAAAATAGTGCATCTAATATTCACCAGAATGCAGGGAATTACTTATCATTTCTTCAAACTACCTGTTTTGTGCCTCTGCCTGAAGGCAAAGAACTTGAAAATTGAAGCATCTCTCATATAGACACATATCTGCCTTATATGTTGAGATAAATGTTCAGACAATAGAAAATAAATTTTGTTCTGGCTAAAAAGAGCTATAAAATAAATATTTGGGAACTCATGGCTGTTTTGTTTTTGTGACAGTAGCTCACAGAGGCAAAAAGGGTGGAGACCCCTGGTCCAGAGGGTTACAGTAAACACATTATGAACCTGTTTGTTCAGTGATGAGGTTTCACCATTGGTCATGTGGGGTCCACCCAGCTTAATCCAAACGATTGTAGCCACTGAACCATCGTAGATTTTGTTGCTGAACAGTTCGCGTTGGGCTCCTGGCACCTCTTTCACCATTCTTGTTGGATAAGATTCCATAGAGTCTTTTTTATCAAAGATCAAAAAAGGGCTTTCACCAATGGTTGACGTGGTGTTTTGCTCTGCTTCATCTTCCTCAGACGTGGGGTTAAGTCCAGAACAGGAACAAACATATATAAACAAATATGTTTTCCCTTCAGTAAAGTCAGAGAAAATGGTGTGAGGATTAAAGTTAGTTCTTTAAGTTGGTTCCACTGATGCATCTGCACATACCGTCAGTGTTTGTGATCCAAGGCTGTGATAGCATGTACTTGCTTAAAAGTACTGTTCCATCGGGTGGTGTTGACAGCTAGAACGGTCTTTTTTGTGTTGGACTTAGCTTCAAAGGCCTCTTTAAACTGTGTGCTGCTCTGTAGCCGAGCAGTGAAGTGTGACACGTTGGATATGGCACAGGAGATGACTTTGACCTCCTTCATGCCATCATTTATTACCAGCTGTGAGGAATGAGCAAAGCAGGCTAGTCGTTCACTGGATGAAGGTAGCTCTGGTGTCACTGCATTCTCCCCCTGGACGTCATCACCGTCGCTTACACTTTCCTCCTCCTCTTCATCAGGACAATGTCCTAATCTTTAAAGGGCTTTTCATATTGGCTGTATTATCAATCAAAGTGTAAGTCATGCTATATTCCTCTGTAATTTCTTCAAAAGCAGAAGCATTCCTCTCCACTGTGTTTTCCTTGGAAGTGCCTACACGCCAGGAGTAAAGAATCACACACATAAGTGTCTTTTGATTTTAGAGAGACATGTGCAGTGACCGCAAGAAAGCACCGTAGTCTCCGATCCGTTCACAAGTCGGTGGTCAAAGAAACAAATGTCTGGTCATCCAGCTTTTGTTCTTTGACTTGTTTCACCAATAGCAGAATTCTTTTTTCTGTAATGGTTCTAGCTATTGGTGTGTTGTCCATAACACTGAGAACGTGCTTGAATTGCTTGTTTTCTAAAAGTGTCAGAGGTAAGCTACAGCCACTTATCAAGTCCTGAATAACTGCATTGCGTATTGTTTGTTTCCTTGAAGAACTTGGAAAGTATGTTTGTGTTTTATGGACAAATGATTGAATGAGTGGCCTGTTGTTGACGTCCTACTTTTTAATTGGGGTAAGTCGTAGTAGAGATTTTCCAAACGTGTGGGTGATATTTCCTTATCTTTTGTGTGTTTCAAATCAGACAACAGATTATACAAAGAGCATACATTGTATGGATTTATTAATGATGAGGTTGGATTTGACTGGATTTATATGATTTGCAGACAATAGGTCAGTTGTCACACCAAATACCATGCAGCACAGATGTGCTAGTTAAACCACACATATGTATGGCGATCCAAACGTTGACTTTACTTTGTTGAGCAAACGTGGCGTAATTATGACGTGTATTAATGCTAGCATACAGATGCTAATAGTGGCAAAAGAGTCCAAGAGCTCTGAAGATGAAGACAAGTCTGAGTCCAAATGCGATCGAGTCTGAGATGAGACCAAAGACTTTGCAAAAATGGTTGAGATCAAGTCTCAAGTACAAAGACTCCACCTTCTCAACTCAACCTTCTTCACTACATTGTTGTTGTTTTTTTACACTACATTATTCTGTTTTTGTGAGAACATCAGTCCTTGGGATGATCTTTAAAACAAGTAAAAAAGTAAAACATATTGTACTTCAGTACAATGTTTAGGCATCTGTCCTTGAAGTGCCTCTGACTGGTTAGATGACACATTTAACTAAAATGCAGTTAAGATAGATATATTCCAAATTCTGCTACAATCTTTACAGATTTTACCCCAGTTTAGCTAGTTTTTAGGTCTTCAATTTTACTTCCTGGTTGTAAATGATGACATCACACTAGGAAATTACCAAGAAACCATCCTGTACATTGCATTAAAACTCTAATGTCACAGATTTTTTTTTATTTGACAAAAAATACATGTGAATCCCTTTATTTTGTTGAATCAATGTTTAAAGGGTAAAAAAAAAGTGTAAATTATGCATAACTGTTGGCGCCCTAGTGTGATGTTTACTTGTGTTGTTTACTTCCTGTAATTTTCAACATATTTTTCAACTTTTCTCCACAAACAGCGACCTGATTGAGGTCTATAAAATATGATAAAACTATAATTTATATTTACAAGTGGTATTAATACACTGAATAAAGACAAAAAACCTGTCATATGCACTTTAAGTATATTTTACAGGAGGTACTTCTTCTTTCAGAGCAGGTGTGTGTATGTCCTGCCCCACTATGGTGGCGGGCTCTCTCTGTGCGCCCCTGCAGTCTGTCTGGCCTCTGAACACTGTGCTTCCTCTGAGCTCAGAGCATGATGAATGCTCCTGATGACAGACGTCCTGCTGTGAGCCCTGCAGCTCACACGTGCCTTTGTTTACACAGGAATAACAGGACTTAAAGGGGACATGATTTGCATAATATGGACATCATTTGCCCAAACATTTATCATGGATTTAGAGTGATTCATGCATTCTCCTCCCGAACCCCCCAGACACACCCAGAGATGAGCAAAGTACTTCCTTTCATTACATGAGCAAAACTACACATACACTTGACCAAATGTTACTCCAACACAAGTCGCATTACTATTATTACTTATTTTTCTTTTACAAATTATTGGTGTTGTGAGTTTAAAAAAAAGATGAAACTGCTTTTTGGTCTTAAATGTGTATATTATAGTAAATATTAGAATGCAAGAGACAGGTTAGAATGAGTAAATTGAATACTGAAATATAATGCCTTCAACCCACCCTTCAATGCTGCTGGGGCCACCAGGTCTCAGGACCCAGATCCAGGTCTTGAGCCAGACTTCATCAGGACCTCAGCTTACTTTATTTGAGTAGCATTTTAGATCAATATTTTACACAAAATCAGAAACATGTCATTTTTAAACCACAATCCACATACACTGTAAATTCTGACAAGTTAAGTTTACTTGAAAAAAATATGCAAACTTATTGCCTTAGAAAAACTAGGTAACATTGCTTGTGACTAGTCAAGTAAACCTTACTTTTAATAAATGCAAGCGTACTTTGAATAATAAAGTAAACCTTACTATTAATAAATGACAGATTACTTTTATTTATAAAATAAAGCTTACTTTAAATAATCAGGTAAACCTTACTATTTATAAATGAAAGCTTACTTATAATCATCACGTAAACCTTACTATTAATAAATGACAGATTACTTTTATTTATAAAATAAAGCTTACTTTAAATAATCAGGTAAACCTTACTATTTATAAATGAAAGCTTACTTATAATCATCACGTAAACCTTACTCTTAATCAATGACTGATTACTTGTATTTATAAAATAAAGCTTACTTTAAATAATCAGGTAAACCTTACTATTTATAAATGAAAGCTTACTTATAATCATCACGTAAACCTTACTCTTAATCAATGACTGATTACTTGTATTCATACATTAAAGCTTACCATAAATAATCAGATAAACCTTACTTTTAATTAGTGACAGATTACTCATAAATATACAGTACAATTTACTTTAATTGAATGAATATCCTTAAAATTTCCCAATCAAATATACATTTTACATTAATTATACTACTTATACTTTAACTAAATAAACTTTTAACAACCAATTAATTTAACTTACTTTAGAATTCAATACCATCACCCACAAAATTAAAACCCAGTTATATGAATACCTTACTCTATAATGTAATAAAAACAATTAAGTATGAATGTCAAATAACAATTTATTTTTCAATTAACAATGAAGTCATGTGTACTACATAGGTCAGACCGTTATTAAAGCTTGTCATATTTACTCATGACAAATAAGCGTAACTTGAATCATCAAGTGGAACATTACTTGAGCCATCTTAACATGAAATATAAAAGTATTTTTTTTTTAATGGTAGGAGGCAATATTCCTGCAACCATATAAAACATTGGTTTGGGATAATCCAAATGCAGTGCATATGTAAGGGCAAACAAAATGCAAAATGCCTGTGGTAAGTCTTTGATATTGTCCATGACAATACCTCCTTCAATGACAACAGCAGTTGTTTGAGGCTGGAGTAGCTGTTCGCTTGTACTTGGTGAGTTGTCATCATTCACGATGGTCAGCACACCGACTGAAACAGATGCAGCTGCCTCATCTCTCTCGGTGTTCTGGTAAGAGAGAGGGAAGTTTAATCATTCAATTTGACTTTTCTTTTTTTGTCTTAAACAAGCAATAAGCATCATCAATTGTGGATTTTTTTTTTTGTCAAAACCTGCATTAGACTAATTTGGCCTTTTCAGTAATCTCACGATCTAACTGATGTTGCTTTAAATTCATGTTACAGCAACTATATTGTACAAATCTAAGTCATGTTGTCTAAAAATGCCTTGACATTGTAGAATAAGTATAAATAGTAAAAATAAAAGATCATAACTTGCCAAAACATTACAAAGTAACTTGGAACTTGTAAATTATTATTCTATTCTGCTAGATTGGATTTTGACCACACTTCCATTTTAAGCCCCCCAAATCTCAGACATGTAAAAAGGTACAATACAAAAATATTACTCATATGGATTTGCCTCAAACTTGGCACAGTTGATGTTGATATACTACCATTAGTAACTATTATCCAAGTTAAAAGGCAAGAAAAAAGTGAGCGCTTCACCAGGTCCAAAAACAGAATCAGATGCTTTTCGAGGATGAATAGATACATGTGTTTATAACAGAAGATTGCCGTATTTAAAAAAAAGCATAGGCCAAGATCCGAGGCACACAGTCTTCATCAGGACATTGAACACATGAAGGGACAGCTGTCCTTAAATAATGTTAATCATGTGACAAGCGTCACTTTCTTTTTTTACTCAGTCAGTGTACCTCGGATATTGGCCTATGCTAAACATTTTTTTTAAATACGGCAATCTTCTGTTATCATTATCTAAGTTAAGTTGAATTATTTTCTTAAAATCTGCAACTTTTCATAGAATGTACCCATAGTCTCTCTAGGGATGAGAATGCTATACGTCAGTTTGAGAGTAATTCTGCTACGGCAGGTGAAATGTTTACAGATACAGAGCTTATCTTGGTCTTTATTTGAAGATAATAGCGTGGGTATGTTTTCTATTTACATATAGAACAGCAATGATGTGGATGTCACAACTCTGAAAATGACCTTTATTTTTTTTAATCCTTTAGTAATTATTGAGATATAATCACATTTTCCTGTATATTTGGTTTCATTATTGAGTTAAGTTAAATATACAATTTTTAGTACAGTCCCGATCAAAAGTTTAAAACCAGTTGAATAAATGGTCACAGTCACATTTTGCATGGTTACAAGGTTCTAAGTTGAGTGTCATTCTACATTCTACTGAAAATAACAATTAAACTGAAATAGTCTGTTCTGCAGCAGAAATGTTTAAGACCACACCTCAAAAAATAAGCCTGAAACATGAACTCTGTAATGAGTAGTGCCACTGTTATTGTTGATCACTTCAAAAATTGGTTGTGACATGCTTGATGCAAGCGTCTCTCTGCAACATTTGCACAGAGCCAGGGGGCCCTGCACCACCTGGAGCTCCATAGTTCCACTGAAGGAAAAAGCACCCCAGATCATTATGGGGTGCCACGTCCCTGTGGCCCGTAGAAAATATCTCAGGTGGATCTGCTTCTAGTGCCAGTAACATTCAAAACATCAGGACCATCAAGGTTACAGTTTTTCTCATCTGAGGGTAAATGTTATGAAGTTGCTTCTATCAAACAATGTGCGACGTAAAGAGAATTTATCTTAACTAGAATACATTTTTTTTTTTTAAGTATAGGCCCTTTAATTTGGGTCGAGGATCGTCCAGTGTCTTGACAGACAGCCAATTGGATCCTCCGGCTCAGGGCTGGTGTAATATTTTTTGGTGTGTCAATAGTTGACAGAAAATGACACTGAATCCACATTTTTGCACAGATTTGGGTTATTAAAGACATGTGGTCCTGAACTTTTCATCAGCTGCAGAACAGACTCTTTATTAAAATTAATGACCGAAAGGACGAGATCGCGGATACAAGCGGTCGCAATGAGCTTTCTCCGCCGGGTGGCTGGGCGCTCCCTTAGAGATAGGGTGAGGAGCTCAGTCACACGGGGGGAGCTTGGAGTAGAGCCGCTGCTCCACCACGTCTAGAGGAGCAGCTGAGGTGGCTCAGGCATCTGTTCCGGATGCCTCCTGGACGCCTCCCTCGGGAGGTGTTCTGGGCATGTCCCACAGGAGGAGGCCCCGGGCAGACCCAGGACACGCTGGAGGGACTATGTCTCTGTGGCCTAGGAACGCCTCGGGATCATCCCGGAGGAGCTGGAGGAAGTGTCTGGGGTGATGGGAAGTCTGGGAGTCCCTGCTCAAACTGCTGCCCCCGCGACCCGGCCCCGGATAAGAGGAAGAAGATGGAATAAAATAACAATAAAATGTTTACTCAAACTTGTTTTGTCTCACTCTCATTGATTGGTGCTCTACTTCAAACCTTGTTAAGCTCCAACCATGCAAAATGTGACTTTTGCAATTCATTCAACTGGTCTTAAACTTTGATCGGGACTATAGTTATCACTGAACCCATTGTGCATAATAGGAAAAAATCCAATAATAAATCCAATCAATAATATATATATATATTTTATTTATTTATTGTTATTACAAAAATAAAAGTACGAAAAGTACAGAACTGTGGGGCCCATGGGTTGGGTCAAATGAAGGAGGAGGCAGTGGTGAGGCATGCGTAATCACGAAGTGTCTGCAGCGCACTCCGCCCTTTCAGCTCCCCGCACAGAACAGAACAGCAGCCGCAGCTTTAGTAGTTAGTATACATTACTCTGTGTTGTTGTACCACTATCTTTACTTTTGTTTTCAGCTTCTTTATGAAAATGTTTCTGAGGCAGAAAGTGCATATTTGGATGACTAGGAGGAACACCTCTTTTCATGTTTCCCAGGGATGATACAACTGAGAAAAAGAGGCAACATTTTGTTTTTGACAGTCCACCATCCAGAAAGTATCCTATGTTTGTTAACTGAGGACTGCTCCTTCAACAAAAGCTTGTTCGACTGGTTAGTAGAAAAACTGACTCTAAAGAAGGATGCCATTCCAACAATAAAGAGTAGTCTGGTTAGTGAGTCTACAACTTGGTTTGGGTAACAGATTTGTCTGTGATTCTAATTGGCTGAAAGGGAAGGGGCTTAGTGCGGGAGCAGAAGGAGAGGAAGACTCAGAGCGTCAAAAGCAGAAGTGAAAATTATTAAAGGTCCCATAACATGCAAAATCGACTTTCAGAGGTTTTAACCTTCCTACAGTGCTATTTGGGCCTCGTATGTTGTGCCCAAAGTGTTTTTTGATTGATTCCCTCATGCTTTCACTAGAGAACTGTCTTTTCCGTCCCCTCGGCTGAGCAGCAGACGGGGCTCCTCACTAAGATGAGCTTCACCAGGATGACGCAGTGTTTAAGCCACGCCTCCGGGAAGCGGCGCAGGCGCAATAATAAAAACAGCTAATGCTAATGCTACACAGTAATTACGATGGATACGACAGATCGAAGAGTTAGCTTGTTATTTACCAAAGCGGCACGCGTGCGTCGTCGAGGTACTGGAGCACGCCAAACTCCAGGTCAGATCCAGGGCGTAGGACTCAGCACGACGCACCGTCAGGACGAGAAAATGTTTATTCAGTGTTTGTGTATCGCTGTTTACCGGAGCACACGGCGCATGCACCATCTCCGCTCTAGGCTTCGTCACGGGTTGGGCGGGGGAGGTGCGCGAGTTGGGCGGGGAGGCAGTCTGCTCTCTGTGGGGGGTCAGATCTCAGAGTGAGCCGTTTGCTTTTGCAAGGATGGGGGCCAGTTCAAGAAATGGGTGTTTTTTGGAAACTGTTAAAGTTATGGATATTGCACAACGCAAAATTTTTATCAACAAAGCCCTTAGAATAGACTGTGTAAAGGGCAAAATAGCAGAATATGGGACCTTTAAATTCTGTTTTCTGTGAGTATAGCATTTTCATATCCACAAAAGGTAAGATAGTGATCTATATATGATATGTGTTTACAATTATTGCACCATTGAAGTGTACACCTTTATTTTAAAAATTCATACACTTACCGAGGTTATATTGAAACATGCACTTGAGTCATCTCCAAGGACAATTGGCAAGCCTTTGATGGTGACAGTTTGTACTGCAGTCAAATCAGCCTGAAAACAGAATGAATTAATACCAAAGAACCAGGAAGTACGATCACATTAGTCCTGTGCTCAGGTTTCTGTACTGGCTTCCTGTGGCTCAGAGAACTTTAAACTTTAAACTAAAGAATCTAAAGCAGCCCTGCTTGTGTTCAAATCTATCCACGACCAAGCACCAAAGTACATCTGATATGTTAGATAAGATAAGATAAGATAAGATAAGAGATCCTTTATTTGTCCCACAATGGGGAAATTCCAATGTTGCAACACACTGTTTAGAACAGGAATGAATGAGATAGGTGCATGCAATAAAAATAGGATAAATAATTACTAAATGGTAATAAAAATACAATATAAAGTATAAAGTGCACACTCTTATTTACAGTAGGTGGCTGTCTGGGAATAAATAGTAACTGTCAAATAAAGTGGCTTAAGTGTATTGTTATATACAGTAAGTGACTACAGTGAGGTAAAAGTGTATTAATAGTATGTTAAATTATATTGCACATGATTATAGCGGGTGAATGACACATGTTACAGTATTGCACATGATTATAGCGGGTGACTGACACATGTTCAGGGCTAACAGTGTTCATTGTAAAGTCTGACAGCAGCAAGGCTCAAGCTCACGCACTGGGCGAACGGTCCGAACCCATCCCGGACTGAATCACTGACTGCACGTCTGCACACTGCACTGCATGCCGGGCAATCACAGAACCCGGGGTTAAGTTATAAGGGATACAATAAGTGCATCAAAAATATTTACATGACGTTTTACCTGCTGAAGCACTTGTCGCGACACACTCTCTACGTCCCTCGCTCGTTTTCCCTTTCTTTTTTTTTGTGTGTCTTTGCTCCTCTCCTGAAACCCCTTGCAGAGGTGCCACAAACTAATATTCACGTCTCCTTTATCCTCTCGGCGTAGCCTGTTTGACTACTTTATTAAAAGGTTGAATGGAGGATTTCTGGCCGATTTGAAAATCTGCGACGGTTAGTCCTTTTTTTGAAAAAGCGCATGCGCAGGTTCCCCCTCCCTCCCTCTCCGTTTCTCCTGAGTGAACGCCTAACAAACCAGCAGCACTGCTCCATGTGCATTTGTTTACAAGACGATTGGTGTCGCTTTCTCACGACAACCTCCGCGAAGATTTAAAACTTTCAAAATGTATAAAAAAAATAAAAAAGAGTCAGATAAACAGTTACCTGTCCAGCAGAAACTTTGCAACGGAGGCGTCAGTTGGAAGCCTGTGTTGCGCTTTCAATGCTCGCCAGCGTAAACCATTCCCCCAGAATAACACGCGTTTTGTTTCTTTCCTCTGCAGACTTTCGTCTCTTCTGTGAAAGCTCGAAAACAGTCTTTCTCTTTCGTCCCTCAGCCATTTCAGTACTTCGCGGATGAAAGTTTAGACCTACAATGACGGAACTCGCCGCTAACCTCCTGCTACATAAACACACTAGCATATCAACCACGCATGCGCGGCCAGGGGAGCGAGCGTTTCCCCTGGACGAGCCTGCGGGCGTGCACTAGCACGCAGAGAATGATTGACACCTGAGCGGACCAGTTATTTGTGCTACCCACGAGGAAATGAGATTCTGATTTGTTGCCCGGTTTTGCCTTGAGAGAAAGTAGAACCGTGGCGGTGACTGTGCTCCGCGGCGCAACAGATCAATCCGCCGACAGCATGCATGGCAGCGGAGGAACACAGTGCGCAAGCCAAGCGAGCTGCACCCGAACTCTCGTCGGTTTTAGGTCAAGAATCCACACCTTACCGTGTATAAAACGACAGTTTGTCGGACCGGGACCGAAAGAGCAGTCTTTAAAGAACACATTATGGATAGATGGAAAGGTTTCCTTAATTTTTTAAATTGACGGAAATCCGTTACTGAGGCGGAATGGCCTGGGCACGGAGCCACAGCTGCAGACAGGTTAAGATTTTCACCAATAATCCACTACCTTGGCATTGGGCTCTGTACTTTAATAAACGATGCACAAAATCGCCAAACGTGGGACCATTTTCTGGCTGGTTTTATAACAAAGGACTTGTTTAACTTGCTAGTGAGTTGCTGTATCAATTGTCTACATAAAACACATAATCTAAAAATGTACAAACAAGAGTTTAAATTTACTTACCAAATCAACAGCCCAAGAACGAAAACTGCTGCGAGACAGCAAAAATGGTCCCTTCCGAGAGCACATGTGAGAACATGCTTCTTGCCATGTGGTGTAAAAACGGACTGCGCATGTCTATAGTTTAGCTTCTTAATACAAGTATCATCTACTAAAGTAGTCTTAGTAATCTGCTGATTTAACAGACAAAGTTTAAGTGACTGTAAATTAAGATGAACTATTGTTAATTACATTACAACAATAAGAAAAGGTAACTTGACCATAGCTTGTCACATTCAGATCTAAAGATTTTTTTTAAGTTAATGTACAGGTAGGTTATTGTCATCAAGTAAACTTAACAAATGTACGAAAAACATGTAAGGTGTAACTAATTCACTCAAGTGACGTTGGTATTCATATTTACAGTGTATTCTCTGAGCTGTGGCCAATCAGAGCAGGCGTTATGTGAGTTTGTGGGTTTTAAAACAGCAGAGACAGGAAAAACTGTGAAGGACTTGAGCTTTACTCACATTATTTTATAAGTGTAACAAATACCAATTACCACAGTTGAGTTAATTACAAGAATAAGTTTGTGAATCTACTTAAGAAAGTGCAATTACCCCAGAACATACTAAAGTACAGTTACTTTCTACCCCTGTCTTTTGTGGATGTTTTGAATTGATGGGGGGAAGCGGCGCCCACAGGAAGCCCACCCAGACCTGGCTTTAGTCCCGTGTCTCACTCTGATCTTGCACCGAGATAAAACAGAAACTACTGTCTGGTACAGAACTCCTGCACTATGTGACTAACTGACTGAAGGCGCCATTAAGCAGGGAAGATATAGCAGTAATCAACGGCAGCAAGTCAGAACATATGCTTTTGGAGTTTATCTTTGTCACTAAACAAAGCCGTAAATAACAATACATCAAGAAAACATGTCATATTACACACTAATGAGGCACCAGTGTGGTTTGAAACAGAGTAGAGCGCATAGATTGCACCCTAAATCTGCTAAATCTGGACATCTGATTCACTTTTCACCTGATTCAATAGTGAAAATATGTAGTGCTCTAACTAATGTGAAGCTGTTGTACATGACAGAGGCTAGTTCACTCATGTCAGCATAATGTCAGAGATTTTATTAAAGTCATGTAAACAGTGCTTTTAAAGTCACTTGTGATCATTTTTCTCTTCAAACGACGTTCTGTTTGTCATAGTAAATAGTATCGCAATACACAATCTTAATAAAGATTTTGAATTGCTATGAGGCAATGTTTAAAGGGCCTGCACCTGATCTTTGCTATTGTGAAATGAAAAACAGAACTAGCTCATGTTCCTGATTTTGTGCATGTAATAAAGCTCCGGGACAGAATGTAAAAGCAGCTATTTGTGTGAAAATTGGACCACAACATTTTCTCTGCATCTATTTATAGCCTTAATCCTACGAGAAGCAGGAAGTGCACCTTTAGCATGCTACTGTTTGTTAGCTTTACCCGTGAAGGTCTGTGATGAATAAAATGAATATTGATGTTGTTGGGACTGCACCAGGACAGTGAGTGATCCATGTGGCTGATGGAAAGACTCGTTCACCAAACTCTGAGCCCCAGATACAAATCTTCCCGTGGACCCCTAATAATTTTGTATGTGATAGATTTTTTCAAGCACATTTAGAATTGTTATTTTTTGATTCACTGTTGCTAGAATATATATCCATCTAATCAATAGACTTCCTGTCTAGCTTCTGGCTTTTATTATGATACAGCACTGTTTGTTAATACCCCGACAGCAAATTATACTCACTAGTTTTATGTGTTAACAACTTGGCTTATGTGTGAACAATGAAAGTGTGATGGGGCCCTCAGATGTTATGCATAATTGTATTTAGTCTCTAAATACAATCTCTTTCATTTGGGATTTAACATCAGAACATCACAAAATATGCTAAAGTTAGATGATTTTGAAAAATGTGAGTGACATCAGAGCTGCTTTAAACACATTTATTATTGTATTTTACATTATGTTTTCGGAAATTATGAACTCTTTGCATTTTTAATGAAGGAACAATCCAGATTTATGGGTTTTAATGAAAAATACTCACAGAAATGTTGAGCCCACAATCATTTTTCATTCTATCTAGAGATATATTAGATGATATACCATAAATAAGATTGAAGCTAAAATAGAATTTAATTGCAGAAAACTGTATTTTGTATTTTAAAGAAAAGCAACCTAACTGACCTTTCTACCCTGGAAATTCAAATGTGTTGCTTTTTTCCAACACAAACTCTAAAAACCAGTAGAATTTAGATCGAATGTGAGACAATCACTGACAAATTTACAGTCAACTTCATTTTGCCTCCAGTCGCCTCCATTTCGGAATTTTGATCACATTTTAAAGGGTCTATAATCCCAATTACTTCCACATGGCTCTCATCCATACCAGTTCCAAAATGGTGGCTCTCACCTTGTCCTTTTGATGATCTGACAGTGATCCTCTGCAAAGCTGCTGTATTTATGACATGTTTGAACCGTAGCAGCAGTGTGTTTCCTCCTCACATTAGCCATCTGCGCACTTAAACCCTTCAGTGGTCCGCGCAGCCGTTAGCATCTCCGCGCGTGTACCGCCTTTTGTTTTTAGCCTCCCCAGCGCACGCTAACCCCTCCGGCTATTTCTTTTTTAGCTTCCACTCCCGTCTTATCCCTGCACCTCCTCGACTCAGCGCCCTCCAAACAAAACAAGGGGAAAAAAATGACTCCCAAATGAGTTTCGTGCTAATTTTATCCCGCATTACAAAGCTTAAGGGCTAAGCAAAACGCACACATTCAAATCCTGTTATAATTACGTGGCGCCCGGTCACGTGGGATATTAAAACATACAATCGTATTTACAGAACTGAACGCTATATCATGTCTTTAATTCGGCTGGAATCTCCAAGGATTTGCCGCATGTTTAATAATTCATTTGAAGAAATTAATTAAAAAGTGGCAGCAGCAGGTTAGCGCGCACAGCTAGTTTTTTAATGAGTTTTTCAAAGCTAATCCCGGAATGGTCAGGGAGACTTAGCCTTCATGACACCCCGGTATTAAGATAGTTTGGAATATTTTCGTAGGGGTATCTTTGTTGGAAATGTATGCATAATTTAACTTTTGAATTAAATGGGTCAGTGTGATTTATTATTCGCTTTTATGGGCGCGTGTGCGAGGGGCTTGTGGTGCCGGTCCATGAATTTTTGCCTTAATTATGATGATTTGCACAGAAAGCACAAGAAAAATGAAAGGTGAGACTGTTAGAGTGATTATTAAATATTGATAAGGACTTTCAAAAACCTCTAGGATGATGAAATTGTAACAGAAAAGGCGCGAGAAGGGCAAGAAAATCAGAAACAGGCAAAACATGTAAACGTTTGTTTCGGCAATGATTCGGTTTTTCGGTATAACTTCATAACTACTTTGAGGACGCTACAATCGCTGCACGATCAAGCGTAAAAAACTCTAGATGCAAACTGACTAAAGACAAACTAATAAAAGAATCACACGTGTCAGAATGTTTTTGTCACTTTTTGTCACATTAATATCGGTGTTAGTAGCGTTTTTGTTACATTTGGTTGCATTTTTAGTCATGTTTTTGTCACTAATAGTAGTGTTTTTGTCACGTTAGTCATGTACTTTGTTGCTTTGAGGTGCGCTTTTGTCAGTTATTTGTATTGTTTTTGTCACTTTTAGTTTAGTTTTTGGCATTTTTAGTTGTGCTTTTGTCACTGTTAGTTGCGTTTTAATCTCTTGTAGCATTGTTTCTGTCACTTTTAGTCACGTTTTTGTCATTTTTAGTGTTGCTTTTGTCACTGTTAGTTGCGTTTTAATCTCTTGTAGAATTGTTTTTGTCACTTTTAGTCATGTTTTGGTCACTTTTAGTCGTGCTTTTGTCACTGTTAGTTACGTTTTTATCTTGTAGCATTGTTTGTGTCACTTTTAGTTACATTTTTGTCACTTTTAGTCATGTTTTTGTCACTGTTAGTCACGTTTTTATCTTATAGCATTGTTTTCGTCACTTTTAGTCATGTTTTTGGTCACTTTTAGTCACGTTTATGTCACTTTTACTTGTGCTTTTGTCACTGTTGGTCACATTTTTGTCTGTTTTTCACCTGTTTTTTTGAATAATCATTACTTATTGTGTGCTGTGAAACTGTGACATGTAATTTATGGACTGATTAAATAGTGCAATTAATGCTGTGTGAGAATGTGTGGACTGGGTTTATTTGCACAGTATTATTTTTTCTTGTAGTCAGGGATGGAATGCAGATGGCAACTAGCAATTTAGCTCTAAACTTGTGCAGCACATCTTTGTTTTTATGAGCATAATATCTCTGTACATTGTCTCTTAATTAAAGACTAAACTAACTACAACTACACCATAATAAATCATGAACAGAGACTTAATTTGTAATGAACAAATGGTTAGGGTTAGGAGGAAGGGCAGGGATCACAAATAAATAATCATCATAGAGGTCCAGTTTGAGAATTAAAATTAAATTAAATACATTTTACTCTAAATTCAACAGAAAGCCATCACATACAGACACTTGACCATGTTCTGTATTTTGATTGTTTCCTCTGCTTCTTTTGTGCCTAATCACGGCCAAATGAAGCTACGTGATTGGCTGATTGGCGTTACAGATCAAACCCCTTGACGCAGGAGGAAGGAGAAGCTACAGCACGTTCCACGCTCCAAACACACACACATACTCTACACATGTGGCCTATATACGACGCATGTCTTTCATGAGCGCGGGGCTTAAAGTGAGAGCGCTGAGCCACAACAGCCTCTAAATGTGTCAGGGGTTTGGTCTGGACTGGACAGCACTTCAGTCTGAATCCGGAGTCTATTGCATATTGATGGCCCTAGAAGTGATAAATAAATTCGATAGTTACAAGTAAGGCTGGGTGATATGGCAAAAATTATCGTCATGATTTTCTTGGGGCAGATCATGATTTTGATTTTATCATGATTCATGTTCACTTTGTATTTTTCTATAGCCTTTAATAGAGCTGAAGGAAAAACATCTAATTGTGCTTTTCCTGACCAGTGCGATTGTGATTAGATTTCAGATTTGTGTTTTAATGAACAGGATTTTGTTCAAATTCACATTTTAAACACAGCTTTTAGTCATGTTTTTGTCACTTTCAGTTGTGTTCGTCATATTTAAACGTCACTTTCAGTCGCTTCTTTGTCGGTTTTAGACGTGTTTTTGTCGCTTTAAGTCACGCTTTGGTGCATTGACGCTCATTTGTTGTCTTTAGCCCCGTTTTTGTCGCTTTTGAACACATTTTTATCGCTTTTAGTCGCACTTTTGTGGCTTGTTCCAGAACATGTTTGCACAAATCCAAACCACAGTGTTAGAAGTTTTTATTCAAATCAAAGCAAGAGATTTTGTTGTTTGTGGAAGAAATTATTGCACTGAAAAAAGGCTAAACAGCAGGAGAAAAAGTGTTTGAACAGTCAGCTGCATTAAAGAGGCACACAGTCAATCACGATATGACGATTTCACAAAAACAGCAAATTGTCACAGGGACCAGCTCATGATTCCATTTTTATCACCATACGTTTAGACTCCAAAATCTTCAGCTAACTCACTTCACATCTTCTTGTTTCTGCCATACAAATCGTTATTATTTTATTAATAATTTAACATAATAACTAATAAAAATCTTGGTCGACTTAGATACCATCGACCAACTAATCGACTAAAGGACTACAGCCCTACTGTTTATGTCAGTGTAACGCGACACCTTATTTTAGTTGCAGCAGCAGCAGCGGTTATCGATTAGACTGTGACTCTCATCTCATTCAATAAATGTTTGTTTCGGGAAGTAAACACGAGCAAGACGAGGAATTGGAGACAGTGATTGGCTGAAAAAGAGATTTGAGTGTAAATGTGACCAATCAGAAGCAGTGTTAAAGGAAAAATATTCTGCATTTTTCATACCGTTTTTAGCCTCATCATGCTCTTGAGTACTTTAAATGTGGCATAGTTTGAAATGAACAAACAAAAACAATATAATGCACAATATGAACAGGTTTCTCTGTTGTCTGCCCTGACACTTGCTGAGTGTGTGTTTTTGACGGTCGGAGAGGATTTTCAAACCAACATTCCTCGCGTGAATGCAGATTAATTAACTCCAAGTATGTTTTTCGATGACGGAACATTGTTAGAACATGGTTAAAAGCTCAGACAAGTCACTGCAGCAGAATGTGTCCTTTAAGTGGATGTACAGACTTTCCTGACGTTTCATTGGTCGTCACACGCAGCTTTGCATAATCTTATTCCAAAACAAACCTGCAGCAGGCGCCTGGATCTTATGGATATATATCGTTATTTTGTGGCTCTTAAACCAGATGCCAAACAGTCGAAGAGCCACCTATGTTTGGAGTTTACAGATCACTAAAAAGACATGAGTCGAGCGAGTGTGGATACAGCCGTCTGCTTTCACACAAGTGCTGCTATGTGAGGAACGTTTTGGCTGTTTTACAAATGTAAGTGCTGTCCTGTAGCCTGCATGTGTGTGTCGTGTTCTGATATCAGTGTGCGTTTGGTGTGACAGTTATTTCTCTTTTCGCATTATTGTAACTGTACAGATTCGCGGGTTCGGAGTCGCGTCAGTGCAAATCAGATCCTACGTCACGTCCTCAGCAACGTCACTCACCATTTTTAATGAAGGGGCAAACTAGGGTGGAAAGTAATGGTAAACTTCACTCTACTCTTCAAATTCACAAGAACAGCTGCCACAAATGAGTCCAAACAGGACACAACCATAGAATAAACACCAGAAACCGCTACGGAGCAAAGTCGACTGGTCATGGCACAGGTCCATAGTCCACTCTCCTGAAGTCTTTTGGTTGTGTCATATGGTCAGATTATTCATTTCTCACTCTAAAGTCCATTTACAGTTACCATTGTTTAGCATTGTTTAGTTCTTTAGCACCTGTAGCTGCTAGTTTGGCACCGTTTAGTTTGCGTAGAAATGTCGGTGGACTAAACTGTCCCAAAGTGAAGAAAATCTCGCTGCCAGTGTTTAAAACTGACCACTATGATACTTTTGAACTAACTACAGCATTTCAAGTTATTTGTGACTTGCTGAGGGATTGTACTGTGGTGGTTAATCCTACTTTGGGAGATAAAGAGCCTTTTTTGTTGGCTCTTGTGTCACGCATTTAACTTCAGATGGGGTCAAGGTGCCTTCACATTTACCCTCCATCACACAGCGTTAGTTTTACAGTCTTAAACATTCAGTATTTGAGCATTTACTCCAGTCGTGCCATGATTTCCCACAGACTGCGGTCTGATGTTTCCCCTTTGGCTGTGGTTGCCGAGCCGAGCAAAGCATAACACAAGTTTTGATACCCGAACCCGAGAATCGTGTGTTTGGAGGAGAATCGCCTTTAACTAAGGCTGGTAGTGGTGCATTTGGTGATTTTCAGTCAGACTAACCCTAAAAGGCAGAACAGACCCAATGTTTTACTTGATTAAGCAGCAGTGGGTGTATTTTTGGAGATTTCTTTTGTCATATAATAGTTACTTTACCTGGTAACTAGATATTTTCACCATTCAATAGGGCAGTTACTTACAGTATTTTCCGCACTATAAGGCGCACCTAAAAGCTTTCAATTTTCTCAAAAAACTGACAGTGCGCCTTATAATCCGGTGCGCTTTATATATGGATCAATACTGAGCCGCAACTACGCAACCACAGCCACTACTGTAGCTTCTATTCTATGCGCCTTATATCAAATCAAATCAAATCAATTTATTTTTATAATGCCCAAAATCACAACAGCAGTTGCCTCGATGGGCCACAGGTAAAAGCAGTTCAGATAACTGTCCCAGAATGCCCCTGTCCTTTGACCCTCCTTCGCGGCGAGGAAAAACTACAAAGGAATATAATGCGGTGCGCCTTATATATGAACAAAGTTTTCAAATAGGCCATTCATTGAAGGTGCGCCTTATAATCCGGTGCGCCTTATAGTGCGGAAAATACGGTAATTATTACTTTTGCGAGAAGAAACGGGTAACTGCAACTTACTCAGTACTGATTACAAGAAGACACATCTTGTCCCATCCCTGGAAGTAATTGGTAAGAGCGGGACAGGAACAACAGTGTATTTAACATTTCATACTTCTGGATAATTCACAAAAACACGTCCATTCTCCACAAGCTCCAGAACAGTCTCCTAAAGTGGGTCAGTCCAGCGCTGAGCCGTCGGATGTCTTTGAGCTCCGACTCTTTCTCACAGAGTTTATCAATATTCCACAGTGTGCGGCTAAAAGAAGCGGCGCTCTGCTCTTTGTCATGCTCCTCTCTGCAGGCCGCCTGCATAATTCAACACTCATCTGAATACAGCGCTAATCGGCGGTGGGAAACTTCAGACGTGCCAGGGGAAATGGGAGTCCTGCGAGGAATTTTAGGGAGGATCGTTTTAAATTATACAATGAAGAAATATCTGGAGTCCTTTGCTGGGTTTTAGATAGGTCTGTCATGTTTAACTGTGAGAGGGGCAGGGAAAGAAGAATGGGATGAATGATTGAGCTCATTTCGCGGTGTGGTTGGATAAAAAGGTCGGGTTCACCTTCAGGAGTTTGATTTCTTGTGGCTTTTCCTTGTTCTTTCTTTGAAACTGAACAAATACAAACAAGAAACACGGCACGGACAGGGAACAAAGCAAATATTGATAATAACATGGGGGGAAAAAGAGTATGTTTCTAAGTTTCTATGAATCATTTAGATAATGACATTGCTGTAGTTCATTCTGTCTCATCCTTTTCTTTGTAATTGCCATTTTTAGCTGCAGCCAAAGGTATATTCCAAGAGTATCCATTAGGGATGTCAAGATTATTAGTTTAATCAATAATTGGGATTATTCAGGTTGAAATATAATCGTAACAACTAAAATCCGTAACAAAGGGGTGCACGGTGGCAGAGCGGCTAGAGCTTCTGCCTCCCAATAAGGAGATCGTGGTTTCGAATTCTGAACCACCCTAACATCACACGATCTCTCTGGGTGGAGTCTGCATGTCCTCCCCGTGTTACCGTGGGTTCTCTCCAGGTTCTCCGGTTTATCTGGCTATTTTGTCACATTTACTTTAGTTGGTCAGCCAGAAAGTTTGATTTTGTAAAGCTGAGAATAGTGTCTGTTATGGCTCTTTCTCACCAATCCCACCTCCTCACCAAATCACTGAGCCAGAGCGACTCCCTGTCTGCACGTGTCCTCGCACTTCTCCCGTGTGAATGCTCTTTCTACCTTTCTACAACAAGAGGTTAACTTGCTGACATGCGCTCTAACATCGTAGTTATCAATACTGTCTGGCCCTGAACGCATCATGAGTCACATACATGGACCAAACTGACTGGATGATTTCAACTTTTCGCAAAAGAAGGCTCAAATAAAGGTGAGGCAAATACAGCGCATTATTGTCACAGATATCTTACTCCTCAACGCTTTCCAACAGCGTCATTCACACTAAAAACCTGTCAGCCGTCTGAGCCCAAAGCTAGCCTGAACAGGTCAGACTGGAAATGAGACTTAGAAATGAAAGATTTCAGTTGTTTGGTCTCAGTATTATTATTATTATTTTTTCACAATAATCTTAAGGGTAAAATCTGATATTGTGACATACAAAGTATCCATCTGTTGTTTCCATTGCAGGAGGTTTATGTCCCAGTTACATAGTTTTAAAGTCAGACCCCAGCCTTTAGCGAGATAATGGATCTTTAAAGATAATCAAGTTCTACATTTCTGGATTTCTCTTTTGGACATGACAGCTGACTCCTTTTCCATCCGAGAGCAAAACAAAATCCCATTCTGTCCCGAATCTGCTACACAATGTTTCTGTGCATGGAAATCATATCTTCATTGTTCATAATCCATGTGTTTTTGTGTCATCTTCATCACCAGAGTCCATCTCCACCCTCCTCATCCTCCCCTCCTGCCCCCCGCTGCACAATCACAAGGTAAGCATCTCCATCCACATACACTCTGTCTCCTGATTCTTATTTATTTAAGACTTGTTTTAGTGGCGTACGCCGTGGGGCAAGAGGACGCGTGACATAATCTAGAAATCTAATGGTTAATCTTAAAGGAGACGTATTGTTTTTCATGCCTTTTTCAGGTACTTATTTTAGAATTTGAAAATCTGCGACTGTTAGTCCTTTTTTTGAAAAAGCGCATGCGCAGGTTCCCCCTCCCTCCCTCCCTCCCCGTTTCTCCTGACTGAACACCTACCAAACCTCGTGCACGAGCACGCCCAGCAGCACTGCTCCATGTGCATTTGTTTACAAGACGATTGGTGTCGCTTTCTCACGACAACCTCCGCCAAGAAGATTTAATAATACACTCCACATACAATAAGCTAAAAAAAGAGTCAGATAAACAGTTACCTGTCCAGCAGAAAGTTTGCAACGGAGGCATCAGCCTGTTTTGCACTTTCAATGCTCGCCAGCGCGTAAACGATTCCCCCAGAATAACATGCCTTTTGTTTCTTTCCTCTGCAGACTTTCGTCTCTTCTGTGAAAGCTCGTAAACAGTCTTTCTCTTTCGTCCCTCAGCCATTTCGGTTCTTCGCGGATGAAAGTTTAGACCTACAATGACGGAACGATCGCCGCTAACCTCCTACTACATAAACACACTAGCATATCAACCACGCATGCGCGGCCAGGGGAGCGAGCGTTTCCCCTGGACGAGCCTGTGGGCGGGCACTAGCACGCAGAGAATGATTGACACCTGAGCGGACCAGTTATTTGTGCTACCCACGAGGAAATGAGATTCTGATTTGTTGCCCGAAATCCTCCATTCCACCTTTAATGTAAAATGATTTAGTAACACGAGCAGGTCCAGTGACTTCCTGTTCAAAACTGCGGAAAAGCTCTACCTGTTTATAGGGACAGTTCACTGTAACTAGCAGCAGATTGTCATTGTTGTTATTTTTAGAAACTTTTAGAACCTGCATCTTTTTAAAATAATCGCAGCTAAGTGGGCGGGGATAGGGGATAGGTGAAAGCAGGACTTTTCTGAGCACTGGAGCCTCAGCTGCAGGACAATACAGGATTAACTGAAACATTCAGGAATCAGTCAAAAAACAACTTTGAGTAAACTAATGATAAAGCTCGGTGAAGTTGTTAAGCTGTAATAAATCAGTTAGGGTGCAGGACCTTTGGGTGCAAGACCTTTGGGTGCAGGACCTTTGGGTGCAGGACCTTTGGGTGCAGGAGCTGTGGGTGCAGGACCTTTGGGTGCAGGAGCTGTGGGTGCAGGAGCTGTGGGTGCAGGGGCTGTGGGTGCAGGGGCTGTGGGTGCAGGAGCTGTGGGTGCAGGGGCTGTGGGTGCAGGAGCTATGGGTGCAGGCGCTGTGGGTGCAGGAGCTTTGGGTGCAGGGGCTGTGGGTGCAGGGGCTGTGGGTGCAGGGGCTGTGGGTGCAGTGGCTGTGGGTGCAGTGGCTGTGGGTGCAGGGGCTGTGGGTGCAGGGGCTGTGGGTGCAGGGGCTGTGGGTGCAGGACCTTTGGGTGCAGGGGCTGCGGGTGCAGGGGCTGCGGGTGCAGGGGCTGCGGGTGCAGGGGCTGCTGGTGCAGGAGCTATGGGTGCAGGCGCTGTGGGTGCAGGAGCTATGGGTGCAGGGGCTGTGGGTGCAGGGGCTGTGGGTGCAGGAGCTGTGGGTGCAGGGGCTGTTGGTGCAGGAGCTGTGGGTGCAGGGGCTGTTGGTGCAGGGGCTGTGGGTGCAGGGGCTGTTGGTGCAGGAGCTGTGGGTGCAGGGGCTGTTGGTGCAGCAGCAGTGAGTGCAGGGGCTGTGGGTGCAGGGGCTGTGGGTGCAGTGGCTGTGGGTGCAGTGGCTGTGGGTGCAGGGGCTGTGGGTGCAGGGGCTGTGGGTGCAGGGGCTGTGGGTGCAGGACCTTTGGGTGCAGGGGCTGCGGGTGCAGGGGCTGCGGGTGCAGGGGCTGCGGGTGCAGGGGCTGCTGGTGCAGGAGCTGTGGGTGCAGGGGCTGTGGGTGAACTAGATTGGACTGAAACATCCAGGCGCTGTAATCGATAAAGGATCCCGATCGCTTCAGTTATTCTCTGTCTGCACGTGTCATTGCTGCACATTCTGCTGGAGTAAGGACAGTAGCGAGTGCACTTGTAAACACCGAGGAGGCTCATGCTGGTGCTGGCGGTGCATTCAGGGCCCTCTCCAGGCTCTGGTAAAAGCCGCTCCTGCTGTAATGAGATATATGAGGAGTCTTTGTGCGTCTGGTCTGTGTCAGCCGCTCAGGGATTAGACAGAGCTGCTTTGGGACCACCACAGCACTCACAACAAGAGGGACGTCTCTGGAGGTTACGGACAGTTAGCTGGCTTTATATATTTATATTTCATTTTAATTGATTGTAAACTAACCCTGAATTTACACCTGGGGGTACTGCAACATGTACATGTGTAAATATGTATGCAATCTAGTGACGTTAGCGCTGAAAATACGTTATGATGCAGATTTGCAGCAGCAGTTTTCACGTTTAGAGGAAGAAGTGCTCAGAATGAGTTTAGCGATGATTTAAGGACTAAAAATAGAAAAACCAAAAATACATCTGAAAATTCAGGAAGTTCAGCAGGAAGGGTGTTTGACACACAAAGGGGGAGGATTTTCTAACAAACATTCCTCAAAAAGCGTGAATGTGACTGAATGCTACTTCAGGTGTGCTTTTGATGACGGAACACTGTTAGAACAGAGTTAAAAGCTCAAAAAAGTCACAGTAGCAGAATGTGTGTCCTTTGAGAGCTACAAACTGTGGATTGAAACGCTTACTTTCTCCTTTCATAGTTTAACAATGGAACAGCCCTATTTAAACCCATTCATAAACTAGTGTACTGAAACATGGCATTATGATGAGATAGTAGGCCTATTCCCTCTCCTTTCAGACTGCAGATAAACACACAATAATCAGTCTGTATTAATATTGTCAGAGGAAAAATGATTATGGCTATGACTGGTTTATTCTCGTCTTTTCC
>CM033633.1:36536385-36651385 GCA_019453435.1 Rhinogobius similis | reverse complement strand
GCTGGTCTAAAATGATGTGTATGTGTAGTTATAGAGGCATTTTTTCAAGATTGTTTAAATTGCTAAATGCTAAATGATACTTAAAAGTCTATATGACATGTTCTCAAGACATTCGAATTCTTACTTAGTTTGGTGAAAGGGCACTAATGGTAAATATTTAGCACAGTTTTACATTTACAGAAAAAAAGAAAAGTTTAAATTGACAAGAAGTAGTGCTGATTTCTAAAATGGAATCACTTTGTGATGTCATCAAAAAGCGACATGCCATTGAAAATACAAGGACAATTTACAGACAACTAACTTTTTTTTTTTTTTTAAACCCAATGTGGGGCCCGCAAGCCAAACTTGGTCCTCCAAGGGGCTAAATTGGGCACCAAAGGGGTGCTGATTTGTTAATGAGTTTGTATGTGATAGAAGAGACCAAATCAGTCTATTCCCATAATACACCGTGTTCCAACTTATAATGCAAATTGTGTTTAAGTGTCATTTTTTTTGTTTTCCCGTGAAACTCATGGATGGTATTGTGTCTCAGGTCTCTTTGGGTCAGTAAAATCGATCTCAGACATTTGTGCCAATTAAAATATGTTAAATTAAAATTTGTGCCAGGTAAAATACTCAAGAAGGACATTCCACATTATTAAGCAGACCACCATTTTCTAGAAACATGTGAAAGAAAAAGGATCTCTAGTGCCAAAAAGCATAAAATGCCTTGGACAACATATGAAAACCTTAGATATTTCACAAAAACGTAAGCGTGATCATCGTACTATTAAGAGCTTTGCTGCTGATTCAGAGCACACACGGATTGGTGCAGATAAAGGCACAATGACCAAGGTTTCTGCCAGACAAATATATCGAAGAGAACCGCTGCTATAAAAGAAGAGAAACTCAAGGTGTGGCCCATCCTCCCCTGACCTCAACCCTACGGAGAACCTTTGGAGCCTCAAGTCAAAGATCTGTGAGGGCGGGAGGCACGTCCAAACAGCAGCTCTGAGGCTGTTCTGATTCTGCAGAGAAAACTCAAGCAGAAACTCCCCACAAACTTACAAGTTCAATGGATGTAGAATTGTGCAGCTCCATCAAATAAGGTCCTATGTTCAAATGGAACTGGACCTGTTCAGATGTTTGGATTGAAATGGCTTTTGATTTCAGTAAATATGACCTGCTAATGCTTCCAGTTTAACAAATGACTATTTTCAGTTCTTTACAACAGTAACATGGTTTGAAACTCTGTTGTGCAGAATCATTTGCAACAATGCAGTTTAGGTTTTTTATTTCTGAAAAAAATACCGTTATCTGATGATGACTGTCATTTATATTGACTATATGGCAAAATCAGAGAAAACTATCATTTGCATAATAATTTGGAACACGTTGTACGTGTAAATAAAAGACAATTTAATCATCATATCTTTGCAAATAATCATATTTAAATACAATGCAAAATTTGTGTTGGCCCTTGGCGCACTCAAACATATACATTTTGTATAAACGTAAACGTGCGCTGTGATTGGTGCAGCACACAGCGGCCCCAACAGTGGAACACCGTCCAGATGGATCCTCAAGAGCTTGTGAACTCACAAATGTCAGGAAAATTCATATGGCAGGGCCACATGGTAATGTGTTCATTTCTGGGAACTACATTTTTCGACAGATTTATGTTGTAGTTCATAGTATAAGATGAGATAAGGCATTTTTTTTTTTTTTTTAGTTATTTCTACTTACATGTTCACTAGTTATCCTAACCTAAACCTTTACCCTTTCCTAACCCATTACCCTTAACTTGGAATGGCACAGCAGCCCTCTGGACAGGACACTCTGATCTATCATTAAACATGGGAAAACAGATTCAAACTGTTACATTTAACAGGAACCTGAAACCCATGAATAATTAAAATATTAAAATGATCTAAATAAGAGACAGAAATGTCTGGCACAATCTCCACACAGGTGGATGAAGTGATATTTCTGCATTTTTGTGGTTCATTTTATGTTCCATTCATGTTTTGTGCGACACTTGAACCTCAACCAAGACATTTACAGACACCTCGTGTGCACTGTGAAAATATTGTCTGAACAACATTATCGAGATGAAGTAAAAAAGAAATAAAAATAATAACAATAACACACCAAAAGTCCATCATTTAGCAGGTTGATTCTGATCATGTCAGAGCTCGAAGCGCCTTTACTGCTTGACAAACCAAATCCAATGAGAGTAACAGACTGTAGACAATACACTCTTATTATTTATTCAATCCATTATTTCAGTTTTTTTGGGCGTCAAAAGAACAAAAACTTGTGCCACTTTTTTCTGTGATAATTTCCTAAATAAAACAGAACTTTGCAATAAATCACAATAATAAGGCCTTAATGCAGTCTCTATGTAATAAGTCCGGCATTAGTTGTTTATTTGGTTTAATGATTTAGGCCACAGTCTGAATGTTTAATCCTCTTTTCAGCCACTAAATGAGTTACAAGAAGAAAAATATCTAAGGGTTATTTTCTAAGTAAAACTTGTGAAATAAAAACACAGTGTTTTGCCACAGGCGGCAACGTGTGTGAATTGCGAACGCCTTTATTTAATAACATGCAAAGCCAAAAGCGGATTAGAGTATTTAAAAGTTCATATTTTCGTCTTCCTGGGTCTATTTACGTAAAATAAGAAACGATAGAAAGATAAAACCCACCTCTGTTAGAATATCACAGCAGGAGGCCCCTGGGGAGCTGTTGACTTCCTGTATCTGCAAAAGAACAGCAGGTTTAATCCTAACACAGAAGGCATGTCGGGTGTGGAAGTCAGATGGAAACACTTCTATCGTATGATCTGATAGTATTTTGAGAATCATCCCCCCCTGCTATTTGTATTCACTTTCACTTTTCCGTTTTGTATTAAATATTTCACCTTTCAGGCCTCCACACTAAACTCTTAGATTATTAGATAAAGGGGGTTTCCAATAGTTAAAAAACCTAAATGTTGCTTTATAGCAGGAGTGTGAAACCTCTTTTTTTTATAAAGTTCAATTTGTGACAAAACATGTACAAATGAGAGGTCCACAGCTCTGTGGTAAATAACGCACACATGTTCTGCATCCAAGGATACATATTATGCTAGCCTGACTTTTTAAAAACTCTTTTAACCCTGATCTAACATTGCTCCATCATCAAAAACACACCTGGGGTTGCATTTAGCTTCACACAAGTTTGAGGAATCCTGGTCAGAAAATCCTCTCACCTCCGACCATCACAAACATCTTTGTGTCACTTGTTCTAGATTTGTAACGTTTTCTCTATGTGTCACTGTTTCTCGATGTGTGACGTGGCTCAGAGAATGTTTTGCTCCATAAATTAGAGTCAGACTCGTTCTGAGCATTTCTGCCTCAAATTATGAACCTTCCAACGGCTCGGCTAACAACTGCTCGACTAACAACGGCTCGGCTAGCAACGGCTCGGCTAGCAACGGCTCGGCTAGCAACGGCTCGGCTAGCAACTGCTCGGCTAGCAACTGCTCGGCTAGCAACTGCTCGGCTAACAACTGCTCGGCTAACAACGGCTCGGCTAACAACTGCTTGGCTAACTAGCGTCCCTGTGAGAACTTTCCGGTTGTGTTTCCACTAGACCCTCAGACCACTTCTGTTAATTGCGGCCGATTCACAGAAAGACGTTTGTGGCTGTAAGATGTGGATAGAGTAAACAAAACACTGCTTTGTTTTTTCCGTGGGCTTTTTCTGCATTTATTTCATTTATCTGCGCCTCTCTCTCCACATCTCTCTTTGACATACATTGGGTTTTGTGTCGGCTCAAAAAAATAAAGTTATTGTTACAGGTAATGCGTCGATTTATCACGAGATCAAGTCAGTGTTTGTTTTTTTTAAATAACTGGTTCACCAAAAACACACATTACTTCATATCAGTCTGGCATTCCCCATGTCAGGAGATGAGTTCAAGTGTGTATGACGGTGTTTGAATGATTTTTTTGGTGTATTAATACATGTTGTAAATATAAATTATAGTTTTACGCCAATCAGGTAGCAGTTTGTGGAGAAAAGTTGAAACATTTGTTGAAAATTACAAGACATTGATGACATTGCACTGGGGAGACAAAGGTTATGCATAATTTACACAAAATAAACTACTCTTTTTTATCCTTGTACAATAGTTCTATAAAAAGGTGTTCACATGTATGCCCAGTGTACAGTGCAATTGCTAGGTCATTTCCTAGTGTGATGTCATCATTTACAACCAGGAAGTAAAGCAAAAAAAAAGAAAAGAAAAAAAGGGCTAAACCAGGATAAAATGTGTTATGTATTTTAGCTAATTTGAAAGGTGTCTCTCTGAACTGCATTTAAGTGAAATGAGTATTCCAACCTGTCATAGGCGCTTTAAAGCACCATCTACTGCAAAGGATGGATAAATAACATAAGCACACAGTTGTAATGAATGTGATTTGAGACAGCAATGTTCAAAATGAGTCTGGTGATGATTTATGAACTTATGACGTGACAGATCTGGGAGATTTGAAACTGAGTGTTTTTGAGGCAAATGAATGGAGCTAAATACAACTCCAGTATGTTTTTGATGAGAATAATGCTTTAACCTGGTTAAAAGCTCAAAATGAGCATTTTATGTTTTCCTTGTAGTGACTGACCTTGGTTTGACTGAGATACCACACCTTTATGAAGTCATGGACCATTAATGTTTGGTCTGTATCACACCCAAATGTTTGTGATTAAAGTCTTGGCTTTGGCCACATTTTTTTCTCTTGCTCGAGCGTTTTTTCTTTTACATTTTGAAGGTCCAGAAAAGTCCTGGAGAAATATCTCTAATTTTCCCTTGATAAAGATTTTATTTGGGACTGTAAAATCTAACTCAATGTAACTCCCAGGCCAAGAGTTTAAAAGGAAACTGCAATTGATTTCAAGATTTTCTGGTTGCCATTTCAGCAGTAAATTCCATAATATTGAGCGAGGAAGAGGAGATGGATTTTGAAATGTTGAACGTTGGTTGTAAGTTTGTGTTACAGCCCGAGGTCAGAGCAGAGGATCTGTACAACGAGCCCACAGGCAGCACAAGCTGCACTGGATTATTTAGAACTCCAAATGCTGAGGAAAGATTTCAGGTTGAGACTACATGTGCTGCAATAATGTGATCACACAATTCTCACTCTGAACTCAAGAGCAGCGTTTTTTCAGATAGACCTACTGCAATTGTGAAATGTGACCTAGATGGAGTGCCCTATTTTACTTAGTGATAAAGACTATTTATTTGCCTGTCATTTCTCTTCTGGTTTAGAGCTAGCTCAGTCCTGGTTCAGTCCTGGTTCAGTCCTGATCACATCTACAGCCTGTTCATCTGTTTCAAAAGTGTTTTGATTACTGTTGTCTATACATTACTTTACTTTACATTAGTGTTTATGTCACTATTTAACCAAAAATAGACTAAAATAAAAACATGTTGATTCGTGCTTGGTCTGGAGGAGGAGCCTCCTCTTGCTTGTTTCCATAATAATATAATAATATTCCACAGGCATATCTCCACAGACAATGTTTGAAAGTATAGTTTTAACTTTCTTTTTCCATGGAATCATCAGGTGACTTTCGCCTTGAAAAATGACATACTTTTCATTAAACTCTGCATTTCTTGCAGCTGAGGCGATGTGTACACCCTCCATAAATCCCAAGTTCTATTTGTTTTTAGTTCACAGCTGATCTCTGACTGAAAGATGAGGTTGCGCCCTAGTCACTGATCACAACCATTTTTTGTCTTTGTTTTGTTTTTGTTTTTTTCATAACGTGTGAATGAAACAAAACACAACTCGATGTTGGTATGTTTGAAAAATGAATATGAAAATTAAAATTCTAATAGCAAAGAAAATACAAGAACACAACACACAAAAAGTCATACTGTACATCAATGAATAATATGAATTTATGGATGAAGAGTTCAGTTGCAAAAAAAAAAGTTAAAACTAGTTCTGGAACGCTTTACCTAATACCTACAATTATATGGGCCTTAATAAAGCATGAGCAAAGACTTAATCAATCATAAACAAATAATTTATTAAGAATGATTCAGGCTTAGTAAATACTTAAGTAATACCCTAACTTACCCCTTACCCCTTCATTAAACAGTTAATAATCCTAAATCATGTTCATTATGAATTAAGTCCTTGTTCATGCTTTATTAAGGCGTGAATATGTTTAGTTATAATAAAGTGGAAGAATGTTTTTCTTTGTGTTACCATTTTCTATAGATATTATCAATTAATATAATGTTGAGAAGATTTTGTCAAGAAAGGATGAAATAATACATGGACATACACTTGGCTTTTGAAAACATGAATCTTTACAAAGAGTAAAGTGCCAGCCTCTGAGGACAGTTTAACGCATGCATGTATGAACTCTTGTCTCTCGTCCCCTCAGACCTGTTCCAGCGCGCCATCATCCAGAGCGGCAGTGCGCTGGCCAGCTGGGCGGTCAACTACCAGCCGTACAAGTACACCCGGCAGCTGGGCGAGAAGGTGGGCTGCGTGGTGGACGACAGCTCGGCCCTGGTGGACTGCCTCAGGGGCCGCAGCTACCGCGAGCTGGTGGAGCAGAACATCATCCCGGCCAAGTACCACACGGCCTTCGCCCCGGTGATCGACGGAGACGTGATCCCGGACGACCCGCAGATCCTCATGGAGCAGGGCGAGTTCCTCAACTACGACGTGATGCTGGGGGTCAACCAGGGCGAAGGCGTCAAGTTCGTGGAGGGGATAGTGGACTCGGAGGACGGGGTGTCGGCCGAGGATTTCGACTTCAGCGTGTCGGACTTTGTGGACAGTCTGTACGGATATCCAGAAGGCAGGGACACGTTGAGGGAGAGCATCAGGTGAGGAGATAAACGTTCTGTCCCCGTAGCCCCTCTGTGTTTGACCCATCCTTCAGTGGCGCTGGGGAATCTCCCAAGTGCAAGGGTTGCAGCTGCTCCAGATCTTTGTGCTGGTCTTGGGCAGGACTGCCCTAGCTGGAGGTTTACTGTGCATGTTTTTGTGTAGACAGGTGAAAGTGGAGCAGCAGAACACATGTGAGTACCAAGCAGGGCTGGAACCAGTGCTGTATGTAAACAAGTAAAAGCAAAAGCATGACAGAAATGCTAGTTTGAGTATATCAAGTATTTCACAAAGATTCACTACCGTACTAGTATCAGGACATGCTCACTCTGACTAAGCTTGAGTAAGTTCTTGAGTTGAAGATGTTTCAGAGTGAATTGATAATTGACAAAGCCTTCCAAAGGATCTTTTTTTTTGGAAGAGTGTTCCAAAGGCTCGCTGCTTGATAAGAGAATGATAATTGACCAAATTAAGTTTTGCGTCTTGGAACATGACACTCCTTTGACTGTTGACCTCATGCTTCCAGAGCAACAAAACCTTTTAGTGGGGGAGCAGCTATATTATGAAATATTTTACAGCAGAGAGATCTGATTCAATTGTATTAGATTTTCAAAACTCTAAATTTCATATTTGGTGAGTATGACATGTGTGACATGAGGACCAAGGCTTTTTATCCTATACACTTTTTTGTACAGGTACTCCATTGTTTTTAATTACATTTTTCACGCCTGAGACCAGCTTGACGTACAGTTCATACCCATTCTTGTCCAGAATAACGTTAAATATAAGCAGTGTTGTTCACGAGGGTGTCAGCATGTATGCTCATTTCTGCAATAATCATTAACGGTAATAATATGCACAAAACACTTCTACACGTGTAATGTTTTCTTACAAGGCTTTAAAGTCACTTGTGTGTGCTCCAGGGACTGTCAGTCGCCAACATCTTACTTTGGGAGGCTAATGCTAACTCTCCCATTCAAATAGCATTAGGGCTAACTCCTGGAATGGTACCACAGGTGTTTTCTTTACAAACACTGGAATACAATTAAAAAATGGAAGGGTCTGTAGAAGTGTGTGGGATTCTAGTGAACTAGAGGTTAGGGTCTATGGAGGACATTTGGACACGGCCAGACTAGATTACCGAGGGCTTGCATAGACAAAACAAAGTACTTTTCATCCAGTTCCACCAGCAAGATTAAAACTACAGTTTCATGATTTAGACGAAACATTTGAAATATTTAATCTTTTCAGAAGACACAGTATCCCATACTAAGTATGTGCTTTGTTTTTTGTTTTTGCCTCATGCAGAATAGACATTATTATTTATAAAAGTTTTCCTTTCATTAGTTTCTTCTCCGCACAGGTTCATGTACACAGACTGGGCAGACCGAGACAACGCTGAGACCCGGAGGAAAACCCTGGTGGCGCTGTTCACAGATCACCAGTGGGTGGCGCCGGCGGTGGCCACAGCAGACCTCCACGCTCAGTACGGCTCGCCCACGTACTTCTACTCCTTCTACCACCACTGTCAGAGCGACGCCACTCCGCCCTGGGCCGACTCTGCTCACGGAGACGAGGTAACAGCCCAGGACAGACGGACTGTAGAGGCAGCTCAAAACGAGACCGTGTGTGCTGTCTGCATCTGGTTATAGAGCGTTTTATTCTCCATGAAGCAGGAAGTGCACTGTTAGCATGCTAGTGATTAGCTTTACCGTGATGGCAAAGCTCGCTCTGGCCACTGAAAGGTGTGAAAAGTACTTAACCTGTCACCGTGGCATCATTTCTTCTTAAAAATATATGCCCAAAATTGGTGATTTGTCTCCTTCACCTTCATGTGATTTATTACTATTATTATATAGATGCTTAAAGGCCCTGTACCTGATTTTTACTGTTTTGAAACGTGGAAAACAGTTTGTGTTCAAGTTCAAGTGCATCAGTCACATGGATCTCTCACTTTTCCAATGCAGTCTCAGCATCCTAAACATTCACAGTGAGAAGTTTATAAGCACTTTTCACAAGTTTCTGAGCCCAGAGCGTCACGGACCGTCACGGGTAAAGCTAACAAACATTAGCATGCTAACGGCGCACTTCCTGCTTCTCTCGGAGGATAAAAGGCTCTATAAACAGATGCAGAGTTGCGCTTTCATTTTCACTCGAATAGATACTTTTACTGTGCTGGGGAAACACAGATTTTATTTGTTATACTTTATTACTTTACATGCAAAAAACATGGTCTAGTTCTGCTTATCCCATTTTACAAAAATCAGGTATAGCCCCTTTAACTGACCTTGTCCAGTATCATCATATCTATTTTTTTTTTCCTTTTTTCTATCATCATCTATCTGTTAACATCGTCATGTTAATTGCTCATGCGCAGAGAGTTTTGAGTGCTCTAAACCAGTGGTCCCCAACCCCCGGGCCGCGGACCGGTACCGTCCGTGGATCAATTGGGACCGGGCCGCACAACAAATAATTAATTTATTATCAGGGTCTGAGCGATCATTTATTTTGAAAAAGGACCGGATTCTCTAGTCTAGGATACATAAGAGCTTAGATTCTTGGCCAGAACCCGACCTGCAATTCGGGCCGGGTTCGGGTCCACATTTTCCGCTCTTCTGTCGCGCTGAGTCGGGCGGCCCAGGGGCCAGAGGCGCGCACGTGCGTAACATGCGCTCCACGGCGAAAGAGCGCGTGAGCAGCCGGTGCTGTTGTTTTCCTCCTCATCCTCGAATAAAGGGGTCAGAATATGTGACGTGAGGAAAGACGTTAATGAAAGTGCGGCTGCTGCACGGAGCGGTGGAGAGAAAAAGAGAAAAAGAGCAGCGGAGGAGAGAGAGAGATGAAAGGAGCGAGGGAGAGAGATCATGTGGGCCAGCGTCAGCGGAGGAACAGGTGCGTCTGGGCCAGGAGGCGTCCCGTTGCTGCAGGTAGAACACTAAACACTTGAAGCCCTGTCAGGCGCTTATTCTGCCAATAAAACTCTGCAGGAACTCAGTTTACGTAACTCCGGTTCTACACGTGCACGGTCCCGGGTCGGGTTCGGGTCGAATCTTGCAGCAAATGACTCGGGCTCGGACAGTACGTGCGTGGGCTCGGCCGGGTCGGGCTTGAATTCTTGGGCCCAATCGATGGTTACATCTCGGTCATTTGAGCTAAAATTTAACCCACAAGCAACAAAATGAGTCAGAATCAAGACAATACCAGGAATCCTACGTGAATCCTACAGCGCTAATGAGGCAATGAAGCCTTCAAAGCTGCTTCGCCACTTAGGCACCAAGCCCCCTGGATTAAAAGACAAGCCCCTGGACTATTTTGAAAGAAAAAAACAGGTACACAGTGGATTCACGTTTATTCTGATAAACGCCCCCTCCCCTACCGGGCCGCAGTAAAATTGTTAAGTGTTGACCGCTCCGCGGTGATAAAAAGGTTGGGGACCTCTGCACTAAACAACCAAACGCAATTTGTCTTGACCCCAAAATCAGTCTGGAAATGCTTCTATATCTTATTTTATTGTTCTACAACATGTTTATTAACCAGAAAATCATCATATTTATCCTCATAATACAGTATCTTGTCGGGTAGGAGAAGGATGCTTGGGTCGCCAAAGTATTCAAAGGTAAAGTAGGGATCGCTGGGAGAAAAAGGATGGGAACCACTGCTCATTAGTCCCTTTACTTTGTCATCTCATGTTGTATCGAAAACATGACTTTCTCTCAATCAGGTGTGCCCGATTTGATTTTGGCAATCCATCTATTGGCAGCAGAGGAAATAAACAAAAGCTAACGTCATCCTGACACGCTAATGTAAGCACGGAGTTGTAATGAATGTGATTTGAGGCAGAAATGCTCAGAACGAGTCTGTGATGATTTATGGACTTAACAACTGGGCAAACTGAACTGTTGTCAGAGGGGACAACCTTGTAAACAGGATGAATGAAACAAGTGTGAATGAAGCTAAATACAACTTTTTGATGAGGCAACAATGTATATTTAGATTGGCATCCTTTGTTTTAGAACTTGTTGGTTTTAGAAATTCTTGGTCGATTAAAGACCTCCCTTATCGACCGATTAAGGGAAAACTATGAAGTATCTCTGTGTATCTGACCCAAACTGCACCAAAACACAACTGCACTGGAGTTCATGCAAAAAAAAAACAATTTATACAGAAAAGTACTAGGAAACAGTGTATTTAAATGTATTTAAATTAGATTAAACTCATGATTTACTCCAAGATCTTTAGCTAATCCACTCCATATCTTCACTTTTTTTCTGTTTTTGTCATATAAATACTGTTAATTAAAATAAATACAAAAATTGACTACTAAAAATGTTGGTCGAAACAGTGGTTCTCAAACTAGGGGTCGGGACCCTAAATGGGGTCGCCAAATGATTTCCAGGGGTCTCCAGATGATGGGGAAAAATTAATACAATCGTGTTAAATGTAGATTCCTATTTGTTGGCCTATTAAATTTTTCTAGGTCTATATTCTCTAAATAAAATCAAACATTAGATATAAGGCTAATTTATCACTTTGCATGTCACCTATTTTGGGGTCACGACTGAAAAAGTTTGAGAACCACTGGACTAAAACACCATCGACCGATTAATCGACTAAATGACCTCCAGCCCTACACCCAGCATGCTAATTATAGCTTGTGCTTGTGTATTGGACTTATATTTGAACGAGTCTGGTGATGATTTATGAACTTAGAAACAGCGCAGGAGATCTCAGAGCTCCACCTATGATGTCTTAAAACTGAGAAATTTGAAACTGGGTGTTTTCTGAGTCTCAGAGGAAATTACCTTGTAAACAGAATTGTCTAAACAGCATGAATGAGGCTAAATACAACTCCAGCTATGTTTTTAATGAGGTACAAGGTTATAACATGGATAAAAACAAAACAAAAAAATCTCAGTTGTGTATAATACTGTATGTGTTTAGATACCTCTGCCCTCAGCTTCAGATTGGTTGTGTCCCGGTTGTGTCATCTGCGTGTGTCTGCTCCTCCAGCCCGGCTCCTGATCATGGCACAGACACTGGAGCGTGACTAAAGCCTTTTGGGAAGAGGCTCGCTCTACAGTCGGTTATGTCATACCATTCTGATCTCTTCTGCTGGGCACAAAACAGCGAGGACCAGTGTTTTCCTCGGCTAAGTCTATACCCACCCAAAACAATTCTGCCAGCATCTTTAAATTATGCATTATTCTGCCGTTTGGAACTACTTTCTGACAGTTTCGCTTTGGTGTTTTGGGAAACGAGTGAACGTGATTATGTCATGATTTCTGAGCGGAAAGTTAGCAGGCGACATAAACGCTCTCCTGGTGATGTACAGTCGCTGCTAGCTCCAAAGCCACTCTGGTAGAGTTGTGTGGACTTGCCACCTGATGATGTAACACAGTTAAGCGGCGTGTTTTCAGAATGAGACAGTTTAGATATAGGATTAATCAAACTGCACGTATGAAACGACATCACAATGTGTCTGTGTGCTCTGAAAAGTTGATTAGCTTAATATCCGTGCCAGCCTGGAAATGGACAGGTGCATATTTTGTCACCGCGCAATGACAGAAGGGTTCCAACGGCCCCAAAATCTCGTTTACTCCTCAAGTTTACGATTGCAAAGTCCAGAAAGTCTGAATGTTTTTCTAATTCTGAGTTAATTTGGTCTGAACAACAGAGATTTGTCTTGGATTTGACGCTCAGATCTAATATTGGTCAATTTTGGATTGCATTATCACCACACTTATATAACTCTATGTTCTATATTTAGTTTGTTAATGCTGACTGAGAAAACGTTAAAATTTGTGTCAGTTTTTGTTTCATATGGATAGGTCCAGGAAGCGATATGAACATGATACGAACCATAAACCAAGTCAACAAACTGACAGTTGCACAAGGAATTCTACCTGAGAATTCTGACCTGTTTCCAGCTCAGTTTAATGGGCATATGATAAAGTGAAAATGATTATATTGAATTTTGGATTAAATATTTTACCTTTTAGTTCCCAGTTTTTGTAAAGTTTGTAATGTCACTTAAAGGGGACATATCATGCAAAATCTACTTTTTTGGCCCTTAGATACCTTTTATTGTGTACTGTGGGTGTCTGGTAGTGGCTAAAAGTTGAAATTAATCACTTAAGTAGCTGCAGAGATATATTTATATAAATTTTGCAACATATTTCTCAGTTCGTTCAATTTCCGCACATTATCTGTGCGTATTTTTATCTATCACGTCACAGCGGAACTACTAAACAAGGTCAAGAGCTTCCGGCAGGAACCGCCATCTTTATTTTCTCGTAGCGATTTTGTAGTCCAAGCGCAAAGATGTCAAAGGTGCGAGTAGACAAGTTAAAATGCTCTGTTCTTGGTTGTGTTACCAGCACAACTCATTACACCGACCGCCTGCATCCGAACAACTGAGATCGGCTGGTTACGTTTTAATTTTCGTGGTAATGTACCACTGACAGTGGGGAAAGTTTAGTTTGTGTGCTAAGCACTTCAAAGAGGAGTGCTTCAGTAACCTCCGCCAGTACAACGAGGATTTGCTCAAAGATTGCATTTGATCGAAGGGTCAGTTCCTTCGGTCTATGGAGATGGCGATATACTGGAGCGTTAAGTCAAGAAGCGCTGAAACACTGTTTATTAGACCTATTTTTATCCTGTCATTCTTTACCTGTGTTCTGGCCATTTGTGAGGATTAGCATTACACCTGTAGCTGCCCATCTTTTACTCGGCTGTTTTCCAGCTGCTTAGGGCACATGTCTTTATATACACATATAATACATTTATTTTGAGGTTTTCATAAGGCAGAACTCACATCAGACTGCTCGTAGCTGGCGTTAGCATGTCGCTAGCATTAGCGCGCGGCAAGCGTAGCCCGCAGCACCGTAACTCGCTGACTGACTTGACAGTAGCCTTTTCCCCGGACTGTTGTTGTAGTAAGATGGTAAAGTGAGGGTCCATTAGACAACCTGCTAATATCTTTCACACACAGTTAAGCTAACGGAGCGCATAGCGAATTACATAGTAGTAAACAAACCATTGAGATGCAGCCATTTGAAGTCTTTGCTGCGGAGGATTGTCGTCTTCGATTTCCTCTTGGTCTGTGTCAGACTCTGGCTCGTACATGTAAGGCTGGATGTTGATGTCTTCGCTTGTTTCCATTTTTCGATTGTCATTACGTTTTTTTCTAACTCTGGAGAAGTTTTGGATCCGACAGGCGGACTGTGTTTGGGACTACAACAATGGCTGAAGCAGGCGGAGTCTGCATGCAATGCGCAAGGGAGTGGGGTGCTTGAACTAACTCATTTGCATTTAAAGAGACAGTGCCAAAACAAGGCGCTCAAAAGCGCTCCTTACAAAAGGGGTAAAAGAGAGGCATGTAGAAAGAAAATTAGGAGGAATTCAGACTGTAGATTGCAGGTATAGTTTATTTAGACCCCAGGTAAATGTTTTAAATGTTCAAAAGGTGAAAATAAAAGCATGATATGTCCACTTTAAACATGAGCAGCAGATGTGACATAGTTAGAGGTTATTCCACAAGTGTTACCTAGCAACCAGACTGTAAACAAGGGCCAACATCCATATAAATTACACAATAGTTAGGAATTAACAATAAATAATACCCGACGACGCCTTTATTTTGTTGAATGATGGTTTAAACTGTCTAATTGCTTTATTTTTTCACTTTTATTTTTCAAAATGTCTTCACAAACTGCAACTTCACAAATGTAAAACTAGGATAAATATTGACCACTGGTTCTATCTATAAGTCAGAATTAGAAAAACACGTGAACCTTCATATTGGTGTTCTAGAATGTTGTGATGTCATGTGAACGCAACCTTTTCCCAAATGGTGGAGCATAATGTGATTTAATGGAGAAACTGGGATTAACCTCAGAATATCACGATGGATGAAAGATCCTGGTGGTTTTTGTCAAAGTAAAAGCACTCATCAGAGCTGCTTTAAACAGATTTAGCAATGGATTTCACCGCATTTGTTCAGTTAATAAGTTATTTGACTAGACATTTAACATTTTGGATGGATGAAAAATCACAAATCTGGGTTTTGCCTTGACCAAAAGCTCACAGAAATGTTGAGTCCAATAGTTTTTCATTTCTCTACAGATTTGACAGCCTTTATCTTTGTGCTGCTTCTTTCACACATTCCGTTTAATGCAGCGCTGTACTTAACCTGTCATGGCCCACCTATTTTTTTTTCCATTCTCACCTATTTTCCAAACTAAAAGGAATATTAAGAGTTACTTTGTCAAACATTCATGTACACCATTTGAAAGATAAGAGATTCTAGTTTCTGGTGATTGAAATGTAATGTAAGTGTAAGTGGTGCACATATGTAAAGCTATAGCATTTTGTCTTTTGATATAAAAAATAATGCTTGATTTCAAATGGCTCTATCAAACACATACTCCACTGTGTGAAATGTCAGAGGTCTGGTTCCAAATATATTAAAATGGTGCTTGTTATACTGTATTTGGCTCATAATCGTGCAATAGACACAAATGTACACAAAGTCAAATAAAGTGTCAAAGTTTACACTAATTCTGCCTAAAAATGATGAAACAGGACTTGGTGACTTCCCATCCTAGCGCTACAATGTAAATGAGGCAAATTAGCATATACATTAGCTGCTCCATTGTGCACAACTTCCCCGGCGCCCCCTGGAGGCTTTACCTGGGAGTGTGACACATCTTTGTGAAGCTTAGAGGGAGCACTATGTGGTTCCTGATGTTGTATGTCAAATGATAACACTGTGGATGTTATTCAGCAGAAAAACTGTGCCAAAAAGAGCTAATGCTAATGAGCGAGTTAGCTTTAGAATTAGATTTTTTGGCTCTGTTCATAATGTAAGGTCAGAAACGGATGAGAAAGGGCTCATTTTGAAGAGGAAAAGTAGAACAAGGAGATACCAAGGAATCCAGTCTTAAAATGTTGGAAGATTATTTTTGCACATTTTATTTGTGTATTTATTTTACTATTACAATTTGCATGGCCTTTTTTCTTCTTCTTTGGAAACAGGGAGAACTTGAGTAAATATGTGTTTGTATGTATATTGTTTGTATATTCTTGAAATTGGGATTTTTTGGGGGACAAAAATAGACAACCCATGATTGGAGACCCATACTTTTGAATGCTTTTTTCATTTTTTTGCTCTGTATTGCTCTTTTGGGTTGATGAAACAGTGACGTGTCATACTTTATTTACCCTTATTTACATATTTAAGGCCATATGAATGCAGTAAATGTACATACAAATCATGATCTGGCTCCAAGAAAATCCTGATATAATTATTTTGACTTATCGCCCACCCCCTTCTTTCTCACATATTATACTTTATATGAAGCTAGAATACAGTTTGTTCCGCTTCATTTGTAATTGATAAGCAAACAGTTCAGTTTGTCTCCATTCTGGAATTTGGAACATTGTGATAACAGTATTTTAAAGGATCTATAAGGCAAGTCACACTGAAAATCCTATAAAGTGTCCCAAACACTACAGAACATTTCGATTACGCACATGATATAAAATCCTCTGTCTTTGGAGCGTGGGAAAGCTGGTTATATCCAAGTGTGAAAAACCTGCGTGGGCGTTTGGTACCATAACATGTTGACAAAATCTCGCCGAGAAATTGAGCTGACGTTCTCCTAAAAGCGCTGACTCATGCGCAGACACCGCTCCAACTTTCTCATCTGTATAATCAAGCAGCGGGGAATTTACGATATTGCAAGTTTCAATGTGAACTCTTATGAGGATATGGATTTATGGCCGTATTTGTCGTCAGCTTATGAAAGTGCGTTTATTGGGAGTGGGGTGTGCACAGGCTTGTAGTGGAGCGTGGAGGGAGGTGTGTGTGTGTGTGTGTGTGTGTGTGTGCGTGCGTGTGTGTGTGTGTGTGTCTGTGTGCGTGTGTGTGTGTGTGTGAGCGGGGATTCAGCAGCACATTGTGGGGTCTGCAGTCTGTCATGAAATGGGGACTTTTGGGGGTTTTGTGAGGCCCAATATCAGTTCCCCAAGAGCTAAAAGCAAAGTTTCACTACGACAAATCAAATCTAAACCATACCTGAATTATTCACCTTATTCTTGAAGTTGCTGTGGGCGCCGCCATCTTGTTTCCATTGTAGTTTACGTGGGGCAGACGAGCTCAACAGAAAATAAGTTCTACACAGAATAAAAGCTGTTTTCTGGCCCCAGGAAATCAGTGCAGTGTGACTTGTTTTTGCACATGTTCATTAAACATTTTACACAAATCTATCTACTTTATATAATGTTTTAGGGGCGAGACTTTTCCCTTGTTTGTCATTTGTGTGAACGGAGTTCTCATCAACCGGAAGTGCACTTACTACAGGAGCGCAGCTCTGTGGCAAAAAAGAGGCAAAAGTGGGTGGAATAAGGTGAATACTTTGTGATGATGAGGACGGTCCTACAAAAGCGATTCACAAAAAGACGCTTAGTAATTCAAAGGAAACTACATGCAGTTTCTCCTCAGTTTTTTCAGCATTTATTTCACTTCTTTGCAAAGACTCTACGCCAGGGCTATTCAACTTAGGCCCAGGGACCAGATCAGGCCCTCCAAAGGATTTGATCCGGTCCACAACCCATCATCCAAGTGTAGTCTTTCTTTGTTACAGGGTAATTCTACATTAGTATAAGTTTGGACCTGGTTTGGTCTTGGTTTAGGCCTTGTTTTAGTGGTTTGGACCTGTTTTGATTCTGGGTTAGTCCTGGTTCAGACCTGGTTCGTATCTAGTCTTGCCTCAGTTTAACTCTGGTTCAGTGGTTTGACAAATTTTGTAATGTTGGTACAGCATTTTGTATTTTATTTTTCCACAAAAATCCATGCAGTAGTTTAGTTAGTTTAATTATTTGATCCCTTTTGAAACAGATCTAATGTTGGGAATGTTATGTGTGACCCCAAATTTTGTTCAAGTAGTGGCGTATTGTGTGGCCCTCTGGGCCCAAAAAAATGAAGTTGAGTAGCCTTCTCTACGCCACATTTTATCTCTCTCTGTGTAATGCATCGGCTTGGGATAATGTTAGATGTATTATACACTGGAAATATAATATTTTTGACAAAGCGAGTGCTGTGCATCGATAAACAGGAAACAGCTGACGTGAACGTGTGCTAGCTTTGTTTTGCTAAGCATGTGGACTCAACATATAAGAGAGCATCAGTGGAAATACAGCTTTTGTCACAACATCAAGTCAGGGCTTGGAGAAAAAAAAATATGTGTGCTAGTTTTTGTTTCATGTGGATCGGCTCAGTAATTACAGAGATATGAACCATAAACCAGGTCAACAAATCTGACACTCACACAGAGAGGTCTACCTGAGGATTCTGACCTGTTTCCAGCTCAGTTCAAAGTGCATCTGACTCTCTAATCCAACCATCTTGCTCTGGTGCCATAAATTAGAAAATATTAAACACAATGTTGCTAGCTGCTGAGACTGTCCTTATGATTAAAAAGTATAAAACATAAGTTACGTTTAGGTGACATCGGTTGCTCAGGGAACAGGCTTCTGGACCCAGAGCCACGGCCTGAGCATAAAATAATATGAACCTAACTGAGCCCAGGAGCTCCAGGATGAACGGCTCTAAGAACAGACACCGTCCAAACCTTCAAGTAGTCCACTCAAGAGGAGGGCAGGGCGGGGCTATTCAAATGAATTACCCAGGGGCCAAAGCAGTTTAGCTCTGGTTAATTCTTGGTTTAGATCTGGTTTAGTCCTGGTTTATTCTTGGTTTAGTCCTGGTTTAGACCTGATTTGGTTCTAGTTTAGACCTGGTGTAGTCCTGGTTTAGGCCTTGTTTAGTCCTGGTTTATTCTTGGTTTTGACCTAGTTTAGTCCTGGTTTAGACCTGGTTTAGTTCTGGTTTAGTCCTGGTTTAGTTCTAGTTTAGTCCTGGTTTAGTCCTGGTTTAGACCTGGTTTAGTCCTGGTTTAGACCAGGTTTAGACCTGGTTTAGTCCTGGTTTAGTCCTGGTTTAGACCTGGCTCAGTCCTGGTTTAGTCCTGGTTAAGTCCTGGTTTATTCTTGGTTTAGTCCTGGTTTAGTCCTGGTTTATTCTTGGTTTAGTCCTGGTTTAGTCCTGGTTTAGTCCTGGTTTAGACCCGGTTTAGACCTGGTTTAGTCCTGGTTTAGTCCTGGTTTATTCTTGGTTTAGTCCTGGTTTAGTCCTGGTTTAGACCTGGTTTAGTCCTGGTTTAGACCTGATTTAGTTCTAGTTTAGACCTGGTTTAGTCCTGGTTTAGTCCTGGTTTATTCTTGGTTTAGTCCTGGTTTAGTCCTGGTTTAGTCCTGGTTTAGTCCTGGTTTATTCTTGGTTTAGTCCTGGTTTAGTCCTGGTTTAGTCCTGGTTTAGACCCGGTTTAGACCTGGTTTAGTCCTGGTTTAGTCCTGGTTTAGACCTGGCTCAGTCCTGGTTTAGTCCTGGTTAAGTCCTGGTTTATTCTTGGTTTAGTCCTGGTTTAGTCCTGGTTTAGACCTGGTTTAGTCCTGGTTTAGACCTGATTTAGTTCTAGTTTAGACCTGGTTTAGTCCTGGTTTAGTCCTGGTTTAGACCTGGTTTAGTTCTGGTTTAGTCCTGGTTTAGTTCTAGTTTAGTCCTGGTTTAGTCCTGGTTTAGACCTGGTTTAGACCTGGTTTAGTCCTGGTTTAGTCCTGGTTTAGACCTGGTTTATTCTTGGTTTAGTCCTGGTTTAATCCTGGTTTAGTCCTGGTTGAGACCTGGTTTAGTTCTAGTTTAGACCTGGTTTAGTCCTTGGTTTAGACCTGATTTAGTTCTAGTTTAGTCCTGGTTTAGACCTGGTTTAGACCTGGTTTAGTCCTGGTTTAGTCCTGGTTTATTCTTGGTTTTGACATGGTTTAGTCCTGGTTTAGTCCTGGTTTAGACCTGGTTTAGTCCTGGTTTAGACCTGGTCTAGTCCTGGTTTAGTCCTGGTTTAGACCTGGTTTAGTCCCGGTCTAGTCCTGGTTTAGTCCTGGTCTAGTCCTGGTTCAGTTCTGCAGATGTTACATGCTGTTCATATTATTAAAGTGTTGGACACATTTCTGGCCTCGAGGACAAAACCACACAAAAAAATCTGGCCGTCTGTGCAATAAAGTTGAATAGTCCTGGTTTGGGTGATATTTTAGCAAATGTGGTCAATTGAACAATGAATCATCTGTAGGAAATGAATGTAAGTGAGTCCTGCGTCAAACCTACAGCGAGTCTGAGGGAGCGAGTGTTTGATTTGGGTCCAGACGGAGCGGGACAGACATCAGTGGATCGGGGAGCTCAGTTGAAAGCTTGTGCAGCTGTGCTTTGGAGACAGCACAGACGGCACATGTGTGTTTGAGTCTAGACCAGTGTCAGACTACTGTGGGCGGGGTCACAGGAGGTCACGGGGTCGACTCCAAGTGTGGGTGACAGGTTTTCACGATGCTCGGGTTTTTACTTTATTTGGTGGAATAAAACCTGTTGTAAATCTGAATAGTAGTTTTACACCAATCAAGCGTCAGTTTGGGAGTTGAAAAATATGTTGAAATTCACAGGAAGTAGAGCAGAGTCTCCGAAATATGATGACATCACGCTATGGAGACACGCTAGGGACAATTTACACCCAAGAAACACATTTTTCTGATCGTTTAAACATTAATTCAGCGAAAATAAAGCTGTGTAATTTGTATTTGTCAAATCATAATTTCTGGGACATTAGAGTTTTGACGCCGTGTATATCATGGTTGCTAGGTAACAGATACAGAGTTTCCTAGTGCTATGTCATGATTTACAAACAGGAAGTACAAATCTAAACCTAAAAAATTGCCAAACTGGGATAAAAATATAATTATCTTAACTGTGTTTTAGTAAAATGAGTACTTCATCCTGTCATAGGCTCTTATCATATGTTCTCCCCTGAACCATAAGGAAGGGGGTTCAAACTTTGGTAATACAACCACATATTCTTATCGTGTACAGTATGTGTCGGGTTGTGACAGGTGTACTCACTGACAGGGGCCGAGGCTGTATGTGTCTTAGTATATTCACAATATAAGTTTCAGTATTAAAGGGGCTGTACCTGATTTTTACTGTTTTGAAACGTGAAAAACAGAACTAGTTCATACCAGATTTTTTGCACATAATAAAGTTAAATCTGTGTTGCCCCAGTACAGATAGATTTTAAAAGCACCACAGTGCTTTCTCTGCTTCTATTTATAGAGCGTTTTATTCTACGAGAGGCAGGAAGTGCGCCGTTAGCATGCTAATGTTTGTTAGCTTTACCCGTAATGGAAAAACTCGCTCTGGACTCAAAGACAAGTATATATACTTATATATATTCATCGTGGTGAATATTTAGGATGCTGGGACTGCAGTAAGTTAGTGAGTGATACATTTGACTGATGGAAAGTGTTTAAAATGAACTAGTTTTGTTTCTCATGTTTCAAAACAGTAAACAAAAATCAGGTCTTTAAATGCAGTGATCCACAATATAAACCTGCAGCGGGGGAGAATGGGTGAGATTGGGAGTAGAACAAAGCAAGCAAGAAGAAGAATTTGTTGAACTAACCTTGTGAATGAGTCTGCTGTGAGTGAGAGCTTTATGAATGAGCCTACGAGGTTGTACATTTAAGCTGTCCTTCTGAAAAGTTTCAAGTTTCTATGTATAATTATATCAGCCATTATTATTATCCTGCACAAAGCTGTATCCAGAGTCTTCACAAGGCTCTGCTGCTCATATCTGAGCTCAGGCGTGTAAGCAGTTTACAGAAGACAAACAGAAACGTCGCAACCCACTCGGACTCAGGGGCCCTACATTTAACCAAATGAACTGCTCCTAAACCTAAACTTAATCCTAACTATAATCTCACCCTAATTGTGAAATAATAGTGTCAAAAATAAACATTTGCTAAGATAATGCAAACCAATTAGAAAGCCAAGCTCCGCCCCCTGCAAAGTAATGCCAAACCGCACTTCCTGCCCATTTATTTTGTCTTTTACTATTTATTCTATTTATTTTTTTGATTTATTTACTGTTTTAGCCATTACTGTTTTTACATTATTTATTCACTCTTTTATCATTATTTTACTTTATTTCACATTTTATATTTTGTTATTATGGTTAGGAGCCATGAGCAAGTGGATTTGATGTTTTTGTGGAAAGCACTTTGGAAACATTTCCGTTTGTAAAATGTGCTCTATAAACAAAGTGGATTGGATGTTGGGTTTACTGTACCCAAGGATATGACAGACTTTTTATTTCATTTTGGGCGTACATTGTATTTAAGTGAAACGTATAAAGGAATGTACATTAGATGATACTCACTGAGACTCAATAAAAGTTGTATTTGAGTTTTCTACAGTACTGTGCAATCAAATTCATTTATTGTACATCTATTTGTTAGATATTTGAGATGGAGTACTTCCATGTGGTCAGTGATCCTCGTGGGTCACTCGGTCAGTACCAGCGTGTGGTCTGGAGCTCAGAGTGTTTTTGTGCTCCGTCCCAGGTGCCGTACGTGTTCGGCGTGCCCATGGTCGGACCCACCGACCTGTTCAACTGCAACTTCTCCAAGAACGACGTGATGCTCAGCGCCGTGGTCATGACCTACTGGACCAACTTCGCCAAGACCGGGTGAGCTCCTCCTCCTCTGAACCATCCATCCATCCATCCATCCATCCATCCATCAAACCCGTTCCAAACATGCCGTCTATAGCAGGGATTTTCAACCTTGTTTGAGTCGCGGCACACTTTGTTTGGGTGAAAAGTTACCACGGCACACCACCTTTTACACCTTTTGGTAAACTAAATCTGATATACTGTGTAATGTGTCAAAAAGTGTTTAGTTCTTTAAATTTTGCAGTTGTGATTGTTTTTTTGCGTTGTAGGATATATAGAAATATGTCAGTTCAAATAGTATTTTTATTTAAATCCATGTGTGAATCCAAGTTGGGCATTTTGTCAAGGCACACTAGTGTTCCCTGGCACACTGGGTGAAAATCAACGGTCTATAGAGCTGTGATCCTTTAGCCGTTTGGTCCATTAATCGGTCGATGGTGTCTTAGTCCAGTGTTTCCCAACCAGGGGTCCGGGGAGGGGGTACATGAGCAGGGGTCCATAGGGGGTACATTAGCAATTACCAGGGGGTACTTGGAATAGTTTCAGGTTTTAAAATAAGACTAAACGTAGATTTATCTGAATAAATATATATATATATATATTTAGCACCTTTTCTGAGTATCTTGGACTATATAAATATAATTAAAACATAATTGACAATATGCCGCTATTAAACACGTTTATTTGCCCGAAACTCAACTTAACTCAACTCTTAATCTCAGCTTAGGTGGCACTCGAGGCAAAAAGGTTGGTAACCACTGTCTTAGTCGACCAACATTTTGATTGGTCGATTCATTATTTTATTTAGATTTAAAGGACTCATGTGGAAAAAACATCGAAGTAGAGAAGATATGGAGTGAGATAACTGACGATTTTGGAGCCCAACACCTTGTACTTTTCTGTATAAGTAGTTGTTTTTCCTTGTATTCCTGTGTAATTGTGGTCTTTTGCGTGCAGTTTAGGTTAGATACATGGACAGGGCTGTAATCTTTAAAATTCTAGATTGAAATATAAAAAAAAATCTTAGTAAAATAAATGAATGTGTTTATCTTGATTTGACTTGCTTTAAACAGAAGAATTGAGTAAAAGAAAAAAAAAGCTACTGCGCTGGAAATTAGAAAGGAAAAAAACAGCTTCTTCCATTAGCAAATCTTATTTTTAGATGGTAAACATTTACTAAATGAAGATAAATATTACTTAACTCAAGCCGGTATTAGCACATTATCTTCTCTAAGACAGTTGAATGGCGAAAACAGAAAAAACGAGAAGATGTGAGTGAGTTTGCTGAAGATTTTGGAGTACAATATCACACATAAATAACACATAAATGTACTGTTTATAAGTATTTTTCTGCATAAATAGTAGTTTTAGCATGCATTCCAGTGCAGTTGTGGTTTTTTGAGTGCAGTTTGGGTCGGAAACAGACAGACTTCATAGTATAGATAGATTTTTGCCTTTTTACTTGATTAATCAGTCGATAGGACAGGTCTGTAGTCGACTGCAGCTCCAGCAGCCGAGTAAATGTGCCATAAACTTCTGTACTTACACTCAAGCAGCCAGAATTGCACTAAAGTAAAGTTGTTTCAAAATGATATTGCTGAAGTACAAGATTATTGCTGAAAAACAAAATTGTGGTCCAAGAAAAATATATATATGTGTGGAGGATGTCAGGTGTAAGAGTAAAGTGTAAGAGGAACATCTGGTTCATATTTCGGAGTTAATGTAATTGGAATGGTAAAATATTCAAACAAACTAAATATATAATAACACCAGGGGCCTCCTTCTGACAGAAAGGAACTGTTTTTGTAATGAAAAACACTGAAAAGGCTGATTCTATGCATGATTTTCATTACTCAATCTTATTAAACTTTAAATACTGACCAAAATCTGGTATTTACAGAAGAAAGACACAAAAGTAAGGGGAAAAAAATCCATCTCAGGAGCAATGCAAGAGACACACGTTCTAATGTCATTGTCCACATTAAGGATAGATGTGCATACTACAATAATCTAAAATATGGCCATATGTTTACACAGTTATGCAATAAATGATTTGATATCACAGACAAATACATTCTGTTATTGTTATTTACTAGTGAAGAGTTAGTTAGTGAGGTTAATTAAACTTAAAATAGATGTATAGGCCTTGCTAAGAAATCTAAATATTATCTATCGTCAACAGCGACTACAAGAATATCGGATTTCAGTGTAAACTTTTCCTCAAGCTAGTTTGCTTTGTAGCAGAAAGATTCTCCACTGTCTTAAGTGAACTGGCCCATTTCAGTGGTCCAAAGTGGGTCCTGGCTTCCAAAGCTGTTTCCTGTCCATGATACAGCACTTGGACAGCGTTATAATCCAAAACATGATATTTCCAGTGCATAATGCATTCAACATAAACCAAAGCCAATGCATTTCATAAAAACAAGTTCAAACGTGGTGTAGAGGCTTCATGGAGAAGTGATATATTTGCAGAAAAAGCTGAGGACAAACCTTAAGTAGTCCCCTGTTTACTCCAGCTTTAAATACAGGTGGCTCTAACGGAACAGGTCCAGTGCTGTGCCAGTCAGGGGCGTCAGATGATGATGATGATGATTTTTATTTATAGAGCGCTTTTTCACCTAACAGGCACCCAAAGGGTTTAACAAACCGTTGAAACTACAGTTGCTGTTACAACATAACATATACAATTACATTTATAGACAATAAACAATAAACAGACACAACATACAGTTGTAACTACAGATTGAGGAGCTGATTCAACATCTCAGCCCGGTCTGAAGACGTACAGAAACAAGTGGATAACTCAATGTTCTGACCATGACCATTCTTGTGGTCTTACGGGTCTGACCACAAGAATGGAGGAACTATCAAGGCTACTACATTAAGTATTAAGTGTTTAATAAAAATAAAACAGTTTTCTTGTTTTAGAAATAAATAGAACAGAAATAGAAATAACTAAAACTTAAAGGAGACCTAGTTTACAGCTATATTTCTTTAAAAAAAAAGTGTTTGAAAGTGTTTCAAATGGAAAATACACAAGTGTTCAAAATATTGGGCTTCAAATTTCAAGATGTTTGCGAAATTGGCTGGAAGTTATTGCAAAAACAAACAGTTTTTGCAATAACTACCAGCCAATAAATGACTAGTTACTGTTGGGTGTATGTAGAAATCATTCGGTGTATTCAGAAAAATGATCAGGGGCCCACCGAGAAGGTTTGTACCTGGGGCCCAGAATTTGGTGCTACGCCCCTGCCTGTGGTGCAGTGGTTTACGCCGTTGCACATGTGTGGTAGCTCTCACCGCCGCGTTGTGGGTTCAGTTCTAGCTCTTGATCATTTACCAAATATCTACACCCTCTCTCTCCCCTTCAGGCCAGAAAATTCTTTAAAGGAAAAATATTCAGCATTTTATATAATTGTTATCAGCCTTTAAACATGGTCCTGAGTGCCTTAAATTTGCCGTCTCAAAAAAAAAAAAAAAAAAAAAAGCCAGCCAGCAGATGGCGCCTATATACAATCTAGTGAAGTTAGTGTTTAAAAGACATTATGCTTTATTGTGTTTAGTTCGAGTTTAATGATGATTTAAGGAAACATTCTCGGATAAGTGAAAATACGTCCCAGATCGACAGAGTTCAGCAGGAAGTGTGTTTGACGCTCAGAGGGTGGAGGATTTTCTGATGAACATTCCTCAAAACAGCGTAAATGCAACTGAATGCTACTTCAGGTGTGTTTTTGATGACGGAACATTGCTCAAAACAAGTCACTGTTGCGGAACATGTGTCCTTTAAAGAAAAAAAAAAAAGAAATAGACTAACCATTTCGAAGCGTTCTAAAGTGAACCAGTGGCGAAACGTGGCTTCACACACTCAGCAGCAAGAAAAGTATGGCGTCTGAAAACTACTCCATAGATAACTCAGAAAACCGACTTGAGTACAACCCACCTCTGCATACACTATCCTTCATGTGCCGGAGTTTCTAAATGTGTTGGAGCCCGGGGCTGTAAATGCAGAGAAAGCGATCGGATTGCCTCCAGGGAGAGCATTGTGGGAGAACGGGGTCAGCGCACACAGGAGCAGCGCTGTTTGGAGTTTTCATCTTTAGAAACGCACCAAAAGGGCTTTTTCGTTGCACTTTTCTGGTTCAGCGGGCAAAAACTACACAGTATAAAACAGGAAAAGACAACAAAGCTATACTTTCAGTGTTAAGGGGAAGGGAACAAACTGTGGGCTTGTATCGATTGAACTTGGAGGGTTTCTCTGACTCCAGGCAACAATATCTGCAGTAATACATAATCAGGCAGCTCTGGAGTTAACAGCACAGTGATGTACAGTAATACGAGCGCCGAACCGGGACTAAAACGGAACAATATCAAGTCTACATCACAATCAAACTGGGCTCAAACCTGGACCAAATACGTACGGATGTGAACGAACCCTTTGTGTCTGAAACTGTGCCACAAAAAAGATACAAAGAAAAGCTTTAAAGTGGGAAGATACATGGGACACCTACGACTACGATGTTCAGTGGTGAAACAGGAAGTATGTTTTTAAACTCCGTGCTCCTTCACTGGAATCATTTGGATCATTTCAGCCCTATGTGGAAGCTACATTGTTGTTTTAGCCTCATTGAAACAGCTTCACTTCTCGCTGCACTAGAAAAAATGAAGACTTCCTGTGGTAGTTAGGAGTCGACTGATGAAAATGGCCGATTTGGAGTCTTCTGGGGAAAAAAAGTGCTTTTATATTAGTGTTTAACTGGCCCCGTTCAGCCACAAACACACTCTACCCACTTCAGCTGGGGGCCTGGCATAACTCATTTTTAGCTTTTGAATCCTGTCACTGAGTTTGTTTGACAATCCACTGATCTATCTTTGATTGCCTGGCAAAAGTTGGCAGATGGTGCAGCCCATTGAGGAAAACACCGTTTTATCAAAGTTATCCACCCAACTTCACCTGCCATACCTTGTTTTACTGTACAGCCCAGAACCTCCACAATTCAGTCACAGTTTATTTTACAATCCATGCATTGACTTTTTATCTCTGCATTTGCATAGTTAACATATTTAGTAAAAGCTCTAAGTGAGAATGAACTGTAACATGTATATTAAAGGCCCTGTACCTGATTTTTATTTACTCTAGTTAAGATAGATTTTCTTTACATCACACATTGTTTGATAGAAGCAACTTCATGGAAAGACATGCGCATATTATAAATACACTTTGTTAGGAATAAACTAGTGCAAAAGTGTTTGCCAGGGTCACCTCTTTTCAGCCAATCAGGCACATTGTACACTATGAATCATGGGAGAATAACTGCTTTGACAGTATCCCAGACTGTGATTTTCTGTCATGGTGCAGTTTCAAAAGTGCTAACAGCTAATTGTAGGGAGAGTTAGAGGAACTATATGGAAACAAGTGCATGAGACTATTCAGACGGTCGTTTCTGAGTCATGGAGCAAGATCGAGTGAAAGGAAGGACTATGTGGGTGGGGCTAAACAAAAACATGTTCCTGTATCGCAGTTCAAAATCAGGTACAGGCCCTTTAACCACATAAAAAGCTAAACAAACATCAGCAGATTATTTGTAATTGGCATTTCAGAAAAACCTCAACTCCAGCATCGACTCAAAAAAAAAATATTTTGTAAAGCCCAAAATCACAACAGCCGTTGCTTCAGGGGATCGTTCAGTAAACAGTTCAAGTCAGGTTATAACAGCAGTTATCTTCAAACTACCACTTAATGACATCACAAGGTTGAACAGAGCATATTGAGTTATGGAGATGTAGACAGTCTAAGAGTCTAAATCTATGAATGCAGGATTACTGAAACACGAGTGAAACCAAACACAACTCTGGGGTTTATTCTAACATAAAAAGTCAGTTTTTTGTATTTGGTGGTATTTAATCATTTTCAGGCAGTGGTTCTTAGACTCAGACAGACTTTATTGTCATTGTCAAGTGTGTACAGAACAGAAATGTGTGTCGTTGCGTTGTGCAGTGACTATTCTTCAGTGAATATGGCGCTGCTCCACAGCTGATGTGTTCCTCATGATTCAGAGGGCTTTGACTGACAGGTTCCGCTGTTTGCTACTGGCTAAGTATGTGTCATCCAGTCTAATGTCATCACAGCTCCAGTCTGCTCTTAGATTTTCATACAAGAACCAGAAAAAAGGGTTTGTTGTTTGTTAATCTGACAAATATTGGCATAAAACCATTAAACCACCAAATGTGTCTCTGAACAGTCATAAATGCTCGTCTTCAACTGTAATGCTCCTGTTTTTAATGTCTCCACAGCTTGATCCGGTCTGAGTCGGATCATTTTAGTAAAAAATGCTCTAAATTGCTTTCAATGCAAAGCTGTTAGCAACATGAGGCTAATAGTGGTGCTGTTCATTAATTAGTTTAGTTTGTCTTTATGTGTCAGGGACCATGTACAAATTCATCAATCTAAAAAAAGAAAAGATGATCTGCACCAGATTTAACTGCTGCTGTGTTCCATGTGCAGTCCCTGGGCAGGTGAGGAAAACGTTCATTAAAGGCTACACAAAACATTCATTCATTTATTCATTTTCTACCCCTTGTTCCCGTTGGCTGACTGGATGGCTCTCCCAGTGACTTTGGGCCTTGCCATTTGCAGTGCTTTAAAGCTCATTATCATTAGCTAAACAGGTAGACTGTAAATGTCACGGTTAAACATTAGGAACATTAGGTACAAAACATTAGAATATTTCATAAAAGTTATAGAAATGTTAAGTTTTATAGTACAATTTAAAAATACAATTTAACTTGGTTGAGGTTGACACAGACAGTTTCAGTCTGATTCCTCTGTCTGTTTGTAACAAATCAAAAGGCCGACAGTGCAAAGTCTCCACCCGCAGTGGAGTGGGTGGTACAGATTTTTTGTTCAGAGAAAAGTTGGACAATTTCTTTCAGAAGAGGTGGTGCGGTGTTATTCATAATTTTGATACTGTGCCTTGATAGTGTGTTAGATTTTGCTGTACATTCAGTCTAGGCTAACTTTTTTGTATTTTTAGCGAATTACACCTTATTCCGGAAGTTTCCGCTGGAGCTGCCATCATCTTTCTGTTGTATTCGTTTACATGAGGCAGACGAGCTCAATAGAAAATAATTTAAGTTCTACACAGACTACAAAGCCATTTTGGCCTGACTTGTTGCATGTGTACATTGAACATTTTACTCAAACCAGTCTACTTTATATAATATTTTAGTGGCAGGACTGTTTGGCCAATCGAAGTCAATCATGGCTAGTAGTTTTTGTTAACAATGTGCTTAGCAACTAGCCTTGCTAGCTGTCAATCAAACCTGTTGCTAACGCGATCTGAAGCGGATCATGGCGAAAGAGGGCACCTGATTGGTCAGTTATTATTGTTCATACCTTGATTTACAAAGACAGCGACAAACATTTTTAGACCAGAACGTTGAGCCTGACAGCAGCAGTTACAGAGAGAGACGCAGACGCTGTATTTGTGAATGGAACGAAATGTGTCAGTAATAATGCAGTAGTAATAATATGGGAAATGTAACGATTGTAAGATTAAATGGGATCAACAGTTACCACAGTTAAACTCTGCATGAGCATAGCAGTACTGTAGCTCTATTGTCCAATAACACACGACGTCAGGCAGGAAAAATGACTAAGTATTGCACAATGTACCATCACTACTTTTTATTGCAAATCCAGTAAATCATTAGTAGCACAAAGGCCCTTTTATTCCCTTTCCATCCTGTACAGATGTATTTCTCTCCCGTTTTCAAAGCTAATCCGCGCCCGCCCATGTAACGTATCCACAAAACCCACCTGCGGCGCTCTTAATCCCATTTCCACATGTGAGAGGAGCGTCGGGAGCGCCTGATTCACGGCACGGCGACGTTTCACATTCTGCTGTTATTGCAGACAGCTCACTCAGGATTTAACGCAGGTGTAGTGCTGTTCGACGCTGCTGCTGAAATATAGGCCCCGCTCCGGAGCCGAACGGACTTTATGGGACGCCAGTGAAAGTGGTGATGGATTGTGGGAGCTGTAGTTTGAGGACATGGAGCAGATGGGTGTGAAGAATGCTGGAGAGAGCAGATTTGTGCTTGTGAGAGAGCGTTAACGTCAGGGCACAATAGGCAGAGTCAGAAATGTGAGGAGGCTAGATTTTCTTCGTTTTCTACCACTTCAGTCGTCTGTCATCAGCCAATCACAGCCTGCTGTCTTTGCCTCTCAACCAATCACTGCTGAAGACGTTCATCTAGGTGCATTCTCCCTTCCCTTTTTTCAGACTCTTTTTCAGACCAGACTTTGACAGTTTGGACATCTCTCTCGCAGTCTTCTTCAGAGGGTCATGTGTTGCGTCACCTGCAGTTGCACATCTTCAGGACCGTGTCCCAGTCCTAATTTTTCATTCTTCTGAAACCCATGGATTCATGAGTCGGAGTAGGTAGCCTGGGTGTCTCCATACTGAATATTTCCTCCACATTCAGTATTAGGGCTGCACAATATATCAAACAAATATTGTTATGGCACTTGTTCTTAATGTGATAAGCATATTGCAAAGATGCACAATCATTTCCAATGGTTAAATGCATCAATCTTGCGTTTCTCGTGTGCCTGATCTTGTGGATATTTTTGGAATAATGCACCAAGCAACTCCAGGCTCCAAATGTCTCCAATGTGTGTATATTTGTACCTAAGCTACTGTATTTTAAAGCAAGAGTTGAGTTATCCTTTATACCTGCAAAAGAAAAAAAAAAATATGCAAATGAGGACAAAATCGTGATAATATTGTTATCGCAGCACATGACACCCACATCACAAATCGCACAACTTTCCATATCGTGCAGCTCTGTTCAATATGGTTCAAAAGTTACTGGCTTCTAAATGAATGGCCAATATAGGCTGCGTTCACATTCTAGAATTTGAGGACCTAAAAGATTAGACTAGACCAGGCATGTCCAAACTCAGGCCCGGGGGCCAAATGCGGCCCTCAGACCAATTTTTCTTGGCCCTTAGACTAACTAACATTTTGGTGCAGCACAGACACAGACCTGATATTAAGGCAATGAGACTGAATGTAGATGTGGTGGAGCTTAAAACATCAGATAAATGCAGCTTTTTGAACGTTTCACGATTTATTTGTGGCCCTTCACTTGGTCTATATTTCAATATGTGGCCCTCGATGGAAAAAGTTTGGACACCCCTGGACTAGAAGAAAAAACTGATTGCACAAAAAATCAGCATGTTAACAATATTTAGCTGCCCTCCCTCTGTATTAAATTTTTTGGCTGATGAAATTGTGATGTCATCACGTTATCACATTATGTTAAATCATATTTGATCTTTTTTAGACAGGACCGTGTAGTAGGAACAGGAATGAAAAATGAAAAAACAGGAATGATAGAGAGAAGAAAATCAAGCAAACTCCGGCTGCACATGGAGCATGGCATCTGTGCTAAGCACTCTGCCACCGGGCTGCACTAAATCATCATCATCAAGCAACTAATGAGGCAGAGATGCAGTAACGCCTTGTGTACACTGACCCAGTCCGCTTGCGGTTCAGTGTGGGTCACTTGCAGATGTCCTGTCACACCAGCTCCTATTTACTACCATTTTTGACAAAAGCCACGTCACATGACACGAAAGCCGCACCAGACCGCTGCGGTGTCCAGCAAAAATAGACTTCTTGTGGATTCTTTCCGCAGACCCGCACGGCTGCCAGACCTGCGGCCACAGAGCTCCGAGGTCGGTTTAACAGCAAGCATTGATTTTAAGCACTTTCTAAGTCTTGCGCGGGTCCCAAGCTGGAGCCGGACCAGAGTCAGTGTACACCAGGGGTTAGGCTTTTACCTGGACTGAGGAGCTGGAGGATTTTTCCAGGAAGTGGATCGTATTATAACGTATGTTTGGTTTCAACTTTACACAGACGTTACAAACGGTGTCTGGATGTGGATTTAATATTGAACACAACACTCAGGCTCAACACATAAGTCTATGGTGATGTGACCACCTCTCGCACAGGTCCCAAACCGCACCTGACGCACATTTGGTGCAAACCTGGCATTGTACTGTGTTTTACATCTCCAGCGTGAATGTGCAGTTTTGTTTTGGGTGTGCATTATGGTTGCCATGGTCTAAGCACCCCAGTATTTTCATTCTATAAACCACTCATTACAGCCCGCGTGTTTGTTCCTCGCGGTTGCTGAGCGTCCCAGACCACACATACCCAGTGGGATGAGTCTTTCGTCCCCTTCTCCGCCGTGACTCGGGCAGCTCTCCGTCACTCCACACTCTGACAGCTCCTTCCCTCTTGGAGAAAAGCAGGGTCTCCTTGAGCCGATCCGAGGCGAGGTAATGTCCTCTGTGCAGAACGAACGGCCCGCCCCGCCTGAGTTATACCGGCACTCCTGGTTCTCCGCAGCAGCACGAGCTGGGGATCCTTCAAGTCACTGTGCCCCTGTCAAGGCTTCCACCCTGATGGATTCTTTACATAAGCTGCTTGAAGATGTAACTTTTGTCTGACTTTTGTAACCTCCGATATCAGTAGCAAGGTAAAAGGGAATTAAAGAAGATGTAGTATGCAGCTTCTTGGCCTTGCGTTGGTATGTCACCTTTTGGAGAAATAAGAGGTTGCAGGTGAAGAGTGAAAAAACGAATCTTTGCCTTGGATCCAGACTGGCCCATGAAGAGCTCCTGCACCATGTGACTAAATATGTTGACGACACAATCACAGGGAACAACCAGCGGTAATGAGCAGTAACAAACCTGAAATTTAGCTTTTGGAGTATGTCTTTGTCATTAAATGAAGCCACAGCACATCTTAAAAATGAATTATATCAAAGAGTAGTGATTCATACTGTTTTATTTACTTGTGCTCTTAAGGAGAATAGTGTAGATTGTGCCCTAAATCTGCAAAATATGGGCATCTTTCAAGCTTTTAATATCATCACCAGTGTTGTTCGTGAGAAACATACTGTATTATAAAATCTTGCACATAAAGCATTTATACTGATGCTGACATAAATGATGCGATCTTGATGAAAAGAGGAAAACGTGTTGTACTCTGACTAATGTGAGGCTGCTGTACATGACAGTGTCACTCATGTCAGTGTCATAAACAGCTGAAAATTGTTGGTTTCATTTGGCTTCATTTTTCTATAATCAACATTTTAAAACAATCAGTTATGCAAACAGTGTTTCTGAAAAGCATTAGTGAGCCTACTCTGTCTCTCTCGCTTAATTAATAGATTCATAATTAACAGAATGGCAACCCTAATGAAAATTTTGAATGGTTTTGAGACGATGGTTAAATCATTACCCAAATTAAACCCTGAATTAATTCAAAAATATATTTGTAGCTTAATTACTGTGTGGCTTGACTCACTTCAGTCAGTTTAGTTGCAGAAATCCACTTCATGTCGATCTGGAGCTTTGTGAATCCTGCAAAATGCTCTGTCTTTCTTCTGCCCTCAGTCATTTGTACATCCAGGTGCTAAAATAATCCTTAATATCTGAAACTTGTAAAAAAGATTGCTGTTGCAGACGCCCTTTGTTTCAATTTGAATTCCCTGCCACCATCACTGCCACTGGAGTTTGGTGGTGCATGCTGGGACAGCGTGACCACAACAGCAGGAGCTCTATGTATTCTAAAAAAATTTAAAAATATTTCATTCACCTTATTCAACCTTGTCCACTTTTGCCTCATTCTTCTGCAGAATGTGCACTTCTGTTGCCTTGGCACTTCTGTTCACTTAAGTGGAGAACAAGGGAAGATTTGCCGCTAAAATATTATAATAAAGTAGGTTGATTTGTCTAAAATGTTCAGTGTCAGCAATGCACCAATTCCTGGAGTGGCCTGGAACGGTTTTGTGTTTGTTTATAACTAAACTGCTAACAAGATGGCACCTCTGTATAAACGAATACAACCGGAAGGAGGATTACACCTTCTGGAATAAGGTGGATAGACTTGTACATGGATTCTACCTGGACGTTTTTACATCTCTACATCTAATTTTGAGTTAAATTAGCTTCAACTTTTAAAGAGGAATTGTCAAAACCAAACAAATGCCCAAACTAGTCTCAGTCAGACCATCCTCAGGGGTCTCCGACTTTTTCCTCTAGAGAGCTACTTTTACGAAACAAAAATGGCAGAGAGCTACTCCTTTCAGCGGTTGCAAGAAATGTAGTCAATCGACTGTAGTTGACTGTAACGATAAGCCGTAGATGGGGGCGTTGCCTATAAAACATTGACCATTATCCATTTATCGGTGCTCAAAGTTAGGCATCCTAAGTTCATTGTAGTGCGTTAGGATTTTCAAAAAGCAGACACAAAAATGTAAAAACAATACTAGATCATTTGAGCAAGTAATGATAAAAAACAACATGAGCAGAACAAAATGTGACTTTCCTGACCAGTTTATAATGATCTTGATCTTTATCAGAACTACTTTAAGACCACATGGTACTATAAAGTTATAAATTATACATTTTCTGTTAAAAAATTGTTGTTGTTTTTTTTTTTTTGGTTTTCTAAAGAGCAAAACGTAGTGGGCCAAAATCAAATTAGAATGTTCGTATAATGTCAACATTTACACCAATATGGAATTTAAGTTATTCAGTGCACGTGTATAATTTCTAAATTCTTTACGGTGCTGCTGGGAAGGGGGAGGAGTGAGGTTGGAGACCCCTGCTCTAGAAACTAGCTTTACTTTATCAAAGAAAATCGATATAGATTTGAGATCTAATATTCCTCTGTGTAGACCTGGCTCACACGTATAGAATGCATCAGACACCAGAGGCCACGGCTTCACAAAGAGTCCACTGTAATGAACTGTACTGAACACTGTGGAGCACAAGTGTTCCTCAGTGTTCAGTACAGCTTCAGTTTGAAATGGGGCTCATTTTATTTGGAAGTTTTAGGCGACACTTAAATCAATGTTGCCAGATAGATCCTTTTACAACATCTGTGCTGGGACAAAACAGATTTTGCTTTATTACATGAAAGTATTGGGTGCAGCCTTTTTAAATCTGCATTTCAATCCAACATGTCTGACTTCCTGTTTTGTGTGAGTTATAATGATTGGGGCCTATTGGTCTGTTCTATCACTGTGACCTGAGCTGGAAAAAGCATATTGACATTCCCGGCTCTATTCTATAAAAGAATCCAAGCAATTTCAAAAGTTCCAACCTGTTCCTGGCTTCCAGCAGTCCAGGCACACTTACACGGTCTGGATTTGTTTTGGTGCTCCCCTGCATGCTTCGCAAACTTCACTGGAAGCCTTTGCACATTTCGCTCATCTCATTTCTCCTCAGAACTGTCACAATTAATCTTCAATAAATTTGTCAGCCAGCGGTAAAATCTGCGTGTGGAGATCCAATTTATTCAGCTCAAAGTGAAAACCCGGCTGTGGAGAATACAGTTGTTCAAGACGTGGAGCGCGATGACAGCATCTTTTATCTCGGATTCTTGACATTAAGGATGGAATTTTGGGGGGAAATACAGTGCGTAATTGCAGTTCTTTTTTTTGACAGACATTGCGATTATGTTGATATTTTCAGTCAGTGTCAAGGAACATTAACGTTTGAGAGAAGACTGAAATCTGAATTGCAAAACTAATACAGGAATAAACAGCTAATTTACCTTGCAGCTGTTCCTCTGCGACAAAAGGCGATCTAATGTGACGGCGTTGCGTAGAATGGACTCACCACTTGCTGCTCCTCCTGTAATTAGCGCCATAATGAACCCGAACGCGGCCTGTCCACCGAGACCTGCTGCTACGAACATCTGCAGTCTAGACCTACAGCTAAATCTGCATCGCCACTTTCTCCGGCAAAATAACGCCACGCGGCAGATTTTTGTTTACGCCGCAAACAGAAAAAAGCAACAACTCATATTTAATTTTGCTACAACTCCCAGGCAGGCAGGTAATTATGAAATGCTGCCTGTCACATGGAGAGCGGGCCGAGCTGGAATGATTAATTAGAATTTAATGAAAACAAAATTGGATGGTGGCACGCAAATGGCAAAGACCGGGCATATTTAGGTGATATAATGTCCTCCGCAGAGAAGTAAGTGTCCCTGTGAGTCTGACTCTGTGTGAAAACTGCTGGACCTCAAACATGTTCTGTTTCAGCTCAGCAGCTCAGATTTCAGTCTTCTCACACCAATGCTTCTGTGTCTGTTTAAAATGTGCAAATAACACGTTCTGAAATATATCGCTGGCTATGACGCATTAGCAAAATCTGTCACAAAAATGGCTTTTCTTTTAAACTATTGTTACATTTAAAAGTTGTACTATGAAACTTTTCATGAGGACAGTCTTGAGTTCAGAGTATTGTTCAGAGTGAGGGAAAGATGGAGAGTGAGGTTGACGGGTGCAGCGTCTGCAGTGATGCGGTCGCAGTATGGGACTGTTGTGGTGAAGAAAGAGCTGAGTCGCTCTCAAATTACAGCTCAATCTACATTCCTCTCTCACCTGGTCATGAGCTTTGGCCAGCGGCTGAAAGGACAAGTTCACTGAGACAAGCTGTCGAAATGAGTTTCCTGATGGCTTGGCGCTCCCTTAGAGATCAGAGCTTAGAGTAGAGCCGCTGCTCCTCCACGTCCAGAGGAGCAGCGGCTCTCTCTGTGGCCTGGGAATGTGTCTGGGGTGAGGGGAGTCTGGGCCTCCCTGCTCAGACTGCTGACTCTGTGAACCGAGCCCGGATAAAGCAGGTGAAAATGGATGGGTTCACCAGGTTCTTCTCTGGTCAATATGAATAGTCCAGACGGTTTGGGCCTGACCCTTTGACCCGATTTGAGTGTGGACATGAGTGCTGTTATATTTGAGATATTAATTAGCATGCACAACTGCATCTAAGCTTAATTGGAAGTTTTTGATTTTGTGCGTCTGGTAAGGATTTGGTGACATAAAAAATACTCTAAAGTTTAGGAGGTCTTATTGTCAGACCCGTGTTTTAGTGTCATACCTTTGTCGTCCAAAACTAAAAAAGTGTTGAGTGCAGCCGAAACATGTCAAGGCTCAACACTAAAACAGTGCAGCCAGAAATGTTTGATTCAGCTGTTTAATTCAAGTGCAAGCAGAGACTCAATTGGACGTTCACACAAATATAAGCAGTTCAACTCCCACTATTGACATTGCATAATGTTCTTTTATCATTTGATTATTTTGTTAACTCCTCTTCAAAAGTATTTTTAATGCAGCAACAAAAACTCTTTCCGACGAGCTGGTAATTATACACTTTGCTGAGGTGAAATAAAAAGAAATTACATTTTAAAAGCATCATTTATCTGCAATATGTTCAAGCTAGAATAATGATAACACAGTACGCTCTGGTTCTCTTGACCATAACCATCTGGACACTCACAGGTTTAACCCCAGCAGCAGGGAAGGATGAGTCAAACACAGACGACACATTTCCCAGCAGAGACCCTGGTGGCACCTCTGCATATTTATGTTTATGCCGCGGCTCGCTCGACATCTTCAGTGCCGCTACAATAAAGCTTTCCCAGGCACGCAGGTAATTACTACACCCAATGCTCAGAGGAGTCGTGCGGGGATCTAAACTCCTTTTCAATTGTTTGTGGATCGGCTGTAGTGAAGAGCCCGAGAGTGGCGCGACAGCTCAATTTGCTGCGCGCGCCGTGATTGTGCACCGAGCGCCGACGTGTGCGTGGGCCGTCTGATGGCGGCGTGTGTTCAGGAGCGTACGCAGAGATGATTGACAAGTGCGCTGAGGGCGGCAGGAAGACGCTCTAATGCCACCGCGCTGCTGGTGACAGAAAACTGAAGAAGAAAACAGGGGAATAAATGTGTTTGTGTGTGGCTGAAAGGATTGGAGGATGTAGTAACACGGTGTGACACCAGACGTCATGCGGGAGGATGATATATGCCGCGTTAGACACCAGAGCTGGAGGTGTGGGTGTGGGTGATACGGCAAAAGAGGATTCTCACGGTTTTCTTGGGGGCAGATCATGATTTCGATTTTATTACGGTTGACTTTGTGTTTTTTATCGCCTGTGAGAGAGCTGCACAATTTAGAGAAATTATAACTAAGGGTTAGGGTTTCTGACCAGTGCGATTGTGATTAGATTTGCGATTTATGTGTTAATGATAGGATTCTGTTCAGATTCATGTATTACGTTTTTTTTTTAGTAATAATTACACTTTTTTTTTTACATAAAAATAACCCTTTTACATGAATGATATATAATTGGCAAAGCAAAATGATGATTATTAGTATGATTATTTGGCCAGACCTGCTTGTCGGTGCCTGGTCTAGTCAGTTCTCGGGGCTAAGCAGGGCAGGGCCTGGTCAGTACTTGGATGGGAGACCTCTGGAACACCAGGGGCCACAGGAGCCACTTATTGTGTCCTTAGACAGGACACTTCACACACATTCCCCATTATGACAGTGGTGAGTGTGTGAATGTTGATGGCACAGATTGGCAGCCTTGCTTCCATCAGTCTGCCTCAGGGCAACTGTGACTACAGTGTGAGGAGTGAATGAATAATGAATCATGCACCAAAAGCACTTTTGAGTGTCTTGAAAGGTGATAAATAAATCCTGTTTTTTTACTGTTATTTATTAATTAATATTTGTTATATAACGCATATATATGAATCTATTTTGCGCTCGCCTATGAATTTGATATTATTATGGGCTGTTTTTAGTTTAAATCACAATGATACACATTTATTGTCAGTATGTATTTGCACACTTTTAAAATGTCAAATTGGAACTTCATGTATGATAATATTTTTTTTGTCTGAAAAAAATCATGAAAAAATTAATCAGTTTTTCTCATTTTTCTAATTCAAATTCCAAAAACTGACATAATGATTAACCATATGTAAATTACAAAAATATTATTATTTCTGACAATACATACCAAATTACAGGACTTTTATTGACAATATTATGGTCTATATTCCAAAATATAAAAAAAAAAAAAAACTCTTTTTATGCTTATAGTAGGTAAAGGGTTAAACACAATTTTGACGCTTTTAGTGGCGTTTTTGTCACGTTCAGTTGTGTTTGTCATATTTAAACGCGTCTTTGTCACTTTTAGTCGCGCTTTGGTCGTTTTTGTGGTTTTGTCGTTTTGGTGCATTGAATCAGGTTTGTTGTTTGTAGGTGTGTTTTTGTCACTTTTGAATGCACTTTTGTGGCTTGTTTCAGAACATGTTTGTACAAATCCAAACTACAGTGTTAGCAGTTTTTAGTTAAATCAAAGCAAGACGTTTTGTTGTTTGTGGAAGAAATTATTGGACTTCAAAACTTGCAGCCTTTGTGATTTGCTAATTACATCCATTAAAATTGCGATTTTGTGCAGGTACAAATAAGAGGTAATGCCAAATGCCACAAATCCTACAGTAATTAGTGAACTTTAGAAACTAGAAGTCGAAGTTAGATATTGATAACTTGTTGGCAAATGTGTTAAACATAAACAGCAACCATGTGTCTGCACCGTCTACTGCGTTACACTTTCTTATGTGCTGCTCCAATTAATTGAATCAATAGAATGTAAACACTGCATGTGCATCCTGCTTCTTGCGTCACTCCTGAAAGCGTCTTGGGCTCTTGTTCTGATTTAGTCCTGATTCATGCCTCATTTAGTTCTGATTTAGTCCTGGTTTGGTCCTTGGCCATGTCTGGCTCAGTCCTGCATTAGACACCAGGCGTCATTTGTGATGATGATAAACAGAGCTGGAGAGGCATATTCTAGTGTTCTTCATGTCTCAGGTTCTGGTTCTGATTTAGTCCTGGATTCTGACAGTCTTTTTTTACATAAACCTGGTTTAGACCGGGGGTGCACGGTGGCAGAGCGGCTAGAGCAGCTAGAGCTCCTGCCTCCCAATAAGGAGATTGTGGGTTCGAATCCCGGACCAGAACAACATCACCTGCTCTCTCTGGGTGGAGTCTAGATGTCCTCCCCGTGTTACCATGGGTTCTCTCCGGGTTCTCTGGCTCCTCCCACCGTCCAAAGACATGACTGTGTAGGTTAATTGACAACTCTAAATTGTCCCTAGTGTATGAATGTGAGAGTGAATGGTTGTCTGTACATGTCTGTCTCTCTGTGTCAGCCCTGGGACGAGTTGGCCACTGTCCAGGGTGTACCCCGCCTAAGGCCCAAAGTCACTGGGATAGGCTCCAGTCACCCGCGACCCTGGGAATGGGAATACGTGGTAGAAAATGAATGAATGAATGGTTTAGACCGGCATTATATTGTGTTATTTGTCATTGGAATTTTTATTAATTTATTCCTTTTTATCCACATCTGATTAAAGGAAGCTATCAGCTGCTGGACATGTTAAATATGAAAAGAAGGCTGTATCCCACTCAGTTTCAGTCAAATCAAATATTCTGGGATAAATTAGAGTCAGTTTTTACTCCAAGAGCACAATTTTGAAAATGACACTAAAGAAACATTTAATAGGACTTTTATATGGATTCCACCTGGACTTTTTTACTTTATTACAAGTCCCTAAAACTCATTTTCATATATTTCATATATTTAACTTATATATTTAAAGAATATTTTGGCTACAAGTCTCAGCTTCACAAAGAGTCCAGATGATAGCTTTTGCTCCAAAGGGTTTAGAAACAGCTCCAATTTGAAATGAGGCTCATTTTAGTCAGACATTTTAGGAAAAACAGGTGCTTTAGATGTTGTTAAAGTCATGTTGGTTTAATCCCCAATTTGACCCGATTTAGTCAGGTGCACTCTTGGTTTAGACCTGATTCAGTATATCCAGATGAGTTTTGGTTTGGTTCTTGTTTTGGACCTGCAGATTTATTTTAGTCCTCTTTAGACCTGACTTAGTCCATGTTTAGATGATTGACAGGTGAGCTGAAGGCAGTGAGAGGACACTGTGCTGCCGCTGGGCTGCTGTGTGTGAGAGTGGCACATTCTGTTGTTTTCTATATCTCGGGGTTCTGCTTTACACCTGGATTTTAATAGTCATGGTAAAGTCCTAATGTAGTTTTGTTTCAGTCCTGTTTTGGTCCTTGGTTAGGTCTGGTCCAGCCCTGCATTAGACCTCATAACACCGGACGTCCTGTGGGATGGGGACATGCACACGTTTGACACCAGAGCTGCAGAGACACTCTCACTCATTGTTTTCTGTGGCCATAACTGGTTCAGTTTATTTTTGTTTAGACCTAATTCAGTCCTGCATTTAACCTGCTTTAGATGTGGTTTGCACATTGTTCAGTCCTGGAACAATCCTCGATCTATAGCCCTTAATGGTACCCAAGTTAGTCGTGTGTTCTCGTAGTTTGGTCCTGATGGTTAGGTTTGATCCTTGGTTTAGTCTTGGTTTAGGCCTGCACACCCATTTCAGTCTTCTCTGGACCTGGTTTAGTTCATGTTTCAGTGATGATTGATGCTGATGACAGTGTTGGACAAGATTCTTCAAAAAACTTTACTACCTGATCCGGCCCACAACGCAGCCTCCAAATGTTCAAAAACGTATTTTCTCTTTTTTCAGATTTAATTCTGGCTAAGTAATAGTTTATACTTTTTTCATTCTGGTTCAGACTTTGTTTAATTCTGCTTTAAACCTGGGTTGGTTTTGAGTTAGTCCTGGTTCGTAGCTGATTGGTATCTAGTCCCGGTTTAATTCTGGATTAGTTAGATTAGATTTAGATTAGTTAGATTGTTAGATTTTGTACAGGAAGAATTATTTTGTATTTTGTTTTTCCACCAAAAAATTAGCAGTAGTTATTTCATCATTATTGAAACAAATATAGTGCTATATAGTATTTATTTTATTTGTATATTTTGTGTGTCCCCAAATGTTATTACAAGCAGTTATTAGCAGCAGCACCTCCGGCTCAGGGCCACGGTCCTCCAAAAAATCTGGCCTTCGCAAAAATGACGTTAAATAGGCCTGCCCTAAAGGTTATTGTGTTATTAACTGCATCATAGTGTGATGACACTATTCAATTACAAACAAACTACATTTTTGTCATTGTTTGGGTTTTGTTCTGGTTTGGAACAGTATTGTATTATTTTAGAGCTTCTTTAGCCCTAGTTTAGACCTTAAATAGTCCTGTTTTTGATCTGGTTTAGATCTTCGATGGTAAGTCTTGACTGTTATGTTACACTTAAACGCAATTATTCCCAACACTGTGCTTGGTTAAGTTTTAATTTAGTCTTGGGTTTAGTCTTGGTTTGCACCTGACCAGTTTCAGTTCTTGTTAGACTTGATTCCGTCCATGTTTAGATGATGATTGACACATGGGCTGAAGGCAGTGAGAAGACGCTCTGCTGCTGGTGACAGAAAACTGAAGAAAACAGGGGAATAAATGTGTGTGCGTCTGAAAGGATTGGAGGCTGGAGTAACACGCTATGACACCAGACGTCATGTGGGATGGTGGCTGACATATGCATCCACATTTGACACCAGAGCTGGAGTGGCACATTCTATAGACAGGTTATGCAGATGACGTCGCAGCATTTGGAATTTTGACAGTGAGTGGCAAAACTGTTGAGTGTCAACGAGCAATGACTCTTTCTCCAGCGAGAGCTCAAAACTCATGTCAAATGTGAAAGAGCTGCTACAGTCGGAAAACAAATATAAAGGTCTACTACGCACTTTTATAGCTACTTGGACGTTAACTGTGATCCTAAACCAGACGACAATGCAGACTACAGACTTTGGGATCAGACACAGCTGAACGGATTACCTTTCTCTTTTGGATTAGACGTGTGCATTAAAAGAATGAATTGTTGTGGACCGCGGCAAAGTGTCATTTATCTCCTGTTAGCTAACACGCTCTGAAAACAAAATGAGGTTAAAAAAAAAAGCAAAGAAACACATTTTATCAGCAGATAAGTGTTGCCTCTCAGTCAGCGTTTTTAAATGAAAAGTACGTGAGTGACCTCTATTGGGCATGACCTCTATTGTTTCTCATTAAAGGGGCCGTACTCTTTGAACTGAAATGGTAGATTAAGGTGTAATTTGTTGGCTGTTTACACCAGTGTTCTTTCACCTCGGTCAAGTTAAAAAAACAAGCCAATCAAATGCTAATCGGTGCTTAACAGTGTTGGAGAGAGGTCAGGCAGACTGCAATAGAGCTCTGATGTCCCATCACAGGTCTAACAGGGAAACAAAGAAAGGTCATTTTCAGGTGAAACTCCTCCTGAGGCGGGGCTTAGTCACTTCTGAGCAGGATAAAGTCGAGTTAATCAAAACAGCTCCTTAGCATGCAAGAAAAGCAAGCAATAATGTATTTGTATTGCACAATTCGTACAAAGCACAATTCAAAGTGCTTTAATAACATTAAAACACATATTAAAAACACAATAAAAAAAATAAAAACATAAATAATTATAATAAAATCAGTTAAAAAAAATATAAGATACATGTACAATTTTCAGTCACATGCACGACCAAACAGGACAGAGAACTGCCAGTGAAGGGGCCTGTCTCACAACATCAGGAATATCGTTTCAAATCCTGCTTGAGAGATCCTTTAATTGTCCCACAATGGGGAAATTCCAGAAGAAGCAGCCGTTTCCAACGCTAACAAAACTCTCAGAAAATTTAGATTTAGATTGAAAAGTACTTTCAGATGGAAGTCGAAACGTCTTGATTTTTGGAACATTGTCCACATTTGATACATAGAATGTTCAGATACATGCCTGGCTCAGTCCTGCGTTACATTTAAATCGTTTAGAATAGGGTGTGTTCACATTTGACACACACAACAAAACAAAAGTAAATCCAGGATGAAACAAAGTCCACACCAGGACTAAACTGGGATCAAAGGATCAAGAGTGAGCCCAGTCCTGACAAACGAGGAGGACAGATCACGCTTGTGTCTCTGATTGGACGTTGATGTAGTACCGCGGCATGACACCAGACGTCACGTGCCAGGAGGACATATGCTCACTGACAACACACCGGGTTCACAGTGGCCCGTTCCAGAGTTTTTCGTCAGATCTACACATTTCTAATCGCAGGCGTCGTCCTTGCAGTGATCGATACGTGCGGCGCTCGTGCTGTAATACAAACACGTGTAGTTAATGTTCCGCTGATGTATGTGGAGCGTCTTATTCCGCCAGTGGCAAGGTAAACATGCAGCTAATCAGAACACAGCGCTCCCACCGCGGAATATTTATGGATTTACAGCCGCTGTAGCTCAGATGATGGAAATGTGGGGCCTCGAACACAAAGGTGCGATCCCTGCTACAAACGATGCATTTTGTACGGTGTCGTTGGGCAGAACACTTCCACAGACGTAATTCTGTTTGGCTTTCCCTCGAAAATTCGTCAAATGTGCATTCAGAAGTTTTTACGTTTTCCAAAATCTGCTGTTTCAGTTTGTTGTAGTTAATGTTAGGTTTAAAACGTCATCAGTTGGCAGTTTGTGTTGTGGCAAGGATCCAAGCTTTGATTTCTTCAACAAACATCTGTGCCGTTTCTGCTTCAGCAAATGAAGAAAAAAAGAACATCTGATGTCTTTGATCATGAATACAGTGATCCCTCGTTTATCGCGGGAGTTGCGTTCCAAAAATAACACGCGAAAAGTGAAATCCGTGAAGTAGTCACAGCTTTATTTTTTATTATTTTACAATGCAATACTGAACTATGGAATGAAACCAAAAATCAAAACCTGTTTTAAAGCCCAAAATTTGTTTAAAACAATAATTTTAATATAGTAATACAAGGCTGGAAACATTGTCACTGGTGTATTTCACAGTCTATGCCTCTTCGTCCTGACTCCGCCCCCTGTAGACTCTGTTTCTACTGAAGACGCACGAGTCTTTCTTTAGTTGTTGGCGCTCTTTCTTTTTCTGAGCAAGAAGATTTTTATAAACGGATATGCCACCTTCGATTATATTTGAGAACTGCAATGAACGACTCATCAAAGGGTCCCGTTCTTGTGCGTGCGCTGAAGTTCAGTGGACGCACTGTAAAAATATCCGCACTGTAAAAAAAATCTGTGAAGCAGCGAAGCCGTGAAAGATGAAACGCGATAGAGCGAGGGATCAAATCAAATCAAATCAATTTATTTTTATAATGCCCAAAATCACAACAACAGTTGCCTCGATGTGGCCACAGTATGTGGCCCATCACAGTATGTGGCCCATCGATGTGTATAGAATGTAAATTACATGTGTATAGAATGTAAATTACCATCGTAAAGATGTTCAAAAGTAATTACCAAGCCACAATATCACATAATGTCCCCCTCCTTCACTGAATCTATACATCACTAAACACAATTGCTTACTTTAGGAGACGGAAAGGGCCTGGGTGTTTTCAGGCGCTTAGTGTTGAAGTATAACATATTATCATATTATCATTTGTATTTTGTTCATTACTGCAATCTTGATCTAAAGCGTCTTATTAATAGAAGCAGGTTCGTTGACCTCCTGTTGAAAAGTGCAGAACTGATAAGCCCCGCCTCTTCAGAGTGACATTTGACTGTAACCATAGAACTATAAAAAAACCTGGAAGATGAATCCAAGATGGCCGTCCTGTTTATCCCTATGGAGTGTGCTCATTGGCGCATGACCCCAAAAAAGTTTCTTACTTCCGCATTTACTTCCTGATACGGAGGCTGACATATTTGTTTTACTTCCTGATACGGAGGCTGCCATCTTTGTTTTACTTCCTGATACGGAGGCTGCCATCTTGTTTTACTTCCTAATACGATGGCTGCCATCTTTGTTTTAATTCCTAATACGATGGCTGATCCCCCACTTCATATAAAAACGGTAATTTCTGTGATTTTAGAAATGGTAGAAAAGAACATTTCCTTCTATTTTATTTAAATACCGATAATAATTAAGTACTGTCTGCAATTATAATGTGCAATTTTAGAAAAAGGCTGGTTCCAAGAGGCTGCAGTACCTCGCACGACCACAAATCAATCTGGGACCACAGACAGAGGGGGCGTACCTTATCCAGTTCATTTAATACATCCATGACTGTAACAAGCAGCAGATTGTCGTTCATGTTTTTATTTGTGAAAAAAAACAATACATAAAGAGCATACAAACAGTTCAAAACATGTGGTCGGTCCCAGTCATTCCATTTAGTCCAAAGCCTACAGTGTCGAAGAACTGGACATAGGGTCATACTATCTGGCTCCAGCCAATTAATGTCAATTGCGGCTTGGAGTTATAGCAGCTAATTTGTAGCTGAATTCCATATTTGGACATCCGTTTTCATGGCAACCACAGAACCAATCAAGAGCGAGCTTGTAGAAGGTACACGCCCCTTCCTGCAGGTGCTTAAGAAACAGCCGTGCTAGCTGTCAATCAAACCAGAGGACGTTGAGAGAAGGCAGCACCTGATTGGTCAGTTATTATTGTCTTGATTTACAAAGACAAAAGTGAAATAAAAAGACCAGGTTCATGTGGAGCTTTTTAATACGAACATTTTAAATCCTGAATGTTGAGTCTGACAGCAGCCGTCACAGATAATGTTTTAACAGAAAGTGAATGGAAGCTGAAAAGCAGTAGTTGTACTTCCTCTTTGGAACACAGCGGTTAGCACACTAGCTACGTCCACTCCTTCAACAGTCTATGGTCCAAAGGCTATTAAAGTTGTCCAATTTCAAATATAGTTTGAATGAAATTGTTTTCATTTGTCGAATGTCAATTATAATGTCGGTCCAGTCCTTGATAATTTGTTCACTTTGTGTCATCCAAACAGGCCTAAATGTTAGAACAATAGGACAATCCCAAAACACATGGTAATGGTGGGCCACTTGGCAACCACAGTTTTCTGACCACTGCTCTAAACCACGCTTTTACCGACAGAGTATTGGGAGTGGACCTCTGGATTCCAAAACCCCAGCCATATCACTGATGATCACTGAATTTCCTTTTTTTTTTCGATTAGGTGCCCAGCCGTGTAGGTCCCCTTTAAGAAAAGGAAGTTGAATTTAGTTGAATCCAGCTTCCACACACCCCTCTCTGTGTGGATGTTTCATGAGCACTGTCCTTTAGAACAGTGGTTCTTAAACTAGGGGTCGCGACCCCAAGTGGGGTCGCGGAAAACTTTTGTGGGGTCGCCAAATTTTTTCCAGTCGGGAATTAACGCGCTATTTTGTGAGGTGAAACTATGAAAAATATATATATATACAAATTCAGAGCTGCTGTTTTCGCATTCCTAGGCGCTGTGTGCGCGCCGCTTAGAGCTTAAATTCTTGTCCTGAAAGCCGGAGCCGCCCGAAACCGACCCGTCCGCTCTGCTGTCGGGCTGAGTCGGGCTCGGCCGGGGCAGAGGCAGACGTCCGCAATATGCGCTCCACGGTGAAAGAGCGCGATGTGCAGCCAGTGCTGTGTTCTTTTCCTCCTCATCCTCGAATAAAGGTGTCAAGACACCTGACTGAAAGAGCGCTCTACACGGAGCGGAGAGAGAGAAAAGGAGAGCGCAACAGAGGAGAGAGAGAGCAGGAGAAGAGAGAGAGTTAGCGGAGTGGAGGAAAAAGAACAGGAGGAGAGAGCACGGATGCCTTCCCAAAAAGCTGAAGAAAGGAGCGAGGAGAGAGCTCATGTGGGCCGGGCGCCAGCGGAGGAACAGGCCCATCTGGGACAGGAGGCGCCCCTGGTGCAGGTAGAACACTATACACTTGAAGCCCTGTCAGGCGCTTATTCTGCCTATCTGCGCGTCCGTGAGCGGGCTCGCGGCGTCCGTGAGCGGGCTCGTGCGGTCCGTGAGCGGGCTCGCGCGTTCGTGAGCTCCGTGAACTGGACTCGCGGCGTCCGTGAGCGGGCTCGTCGCGGTCCGCGTGAGCGGGGCTCAGGCGTCCGCGGAGCGGGGCTCGTCGGGCGGTCCGTGAGCAAGGCTCGTGCGGTCAGAGCGGGCTCGCGCGCTGCGGAACGGGCGCGGTTCGCCATTCAAACCCGCTCAGCGCTTCAGGTCTTCCGCTCCTCACAGCGCCTTTTTGCGTGCAGTTTCACTCAGATGATGGAGAAAGTCCCACCTGAGGCTGGGCCTCATGGCTCCTGTCGGTCCACGCCTTTACTCTCTCTTCACAAAATCACAGAGGGCTCTGGCTCACTGCCTTGACGAGAAGCGCTCGACCGCTAACTCATCCTAACTAACTCGTCCTAACTACCTTGTGCTAACTAACTTGTCCCAGACAAGGACCGAGATGTGTCCAATACTAATATTCTCTATAACCTGCGCAGCCTGACCTGCACCTCCAGTTTTATGTACATTTCTAAGCATATTATTTCATGTACAATTTTAAGTGTTTTAGTTTATATACATTGTAAGTGTATAGTTGACATTGGAATCTGTCAGATATAAGGCCATCAGTGAAGTGCAAGTGAAAGTTAGTTTTACTGCTGTACAGTGAGGTAAAGAAAATAAAATCCCACAGTACTTTTTTTGTAGGGCATTTGACCCAGTGACCCCTGTATTTTATAGACATAAATACAACATTATTTAGTGTATTATTTAATATCATAATTATTCAGTGTTTATTTGTTCACTTTGTTCCACTTCTTGTGAATTAAATTCTTGTAGTTCTTACATTGCGAGCTGGTTTTTAGTTGATTTAGTTTGACGGAATGACAAAAACCTTTTGAGGGAGTGTCAATAACTATAGGTCAGCCCAAAATCGGCGTGGGAGTATTGTGGGGTCGCCAGACCTCACAAGATTTTTTTGTGGGGTCCCCAGACAAAAAGTTTAAGAACCACTGCTTTAGAAGAACTGTCCTTTTAATTCTCTCCATCAGTATATTATTGATATGCAGTTGTGTACTCGTTAGTCCTGCAGTTTCATTGCGATCATGCTTTGTTAATTAGCGCCGCAGTAATTACCATCTCGCACTCAGAACTGACTGGGTTTGATTAGACTCTGGCTTTGTTTTCTCGCTCTGTCCCGTCCCCAGCCACCAGCCGTTTCATTAAGGATCTGTGATTTCTCTTTTGCCGCGGTCGGAATTTCAAAGTGGGGTCTGCCTCGCCGCCTTGTCTGCTCTAATGACGATGGAAACACGGGAGGCATAAAGAGAATATTACAAAGATGTTCAGACAAATGGGCTATGATGACATACGGGGTAAGAGAGAGAGAAGCAGTCGGCCACGTGATCTAGGGATGGTTTGGTATGGATTTTCTTCAGCCGATACCAATTATAGATGCGTCTTAGTGTTGTGGAGTGTAATGCGTAAGTATCAATGACAATATCAATGTCTTAAGATCAATAGCAAGGTCCACAGACTGATGTAAAGTTCACAAATGACAACATTTTCACTTTTGTAGACCATCTCTTTAGTTGTTGCTCTTCTATTTCTGTTGTAAAATGAGTCTGTCATTGTCTTTTGAGCTTCAAGTATCGCACCAAACACGGATGGACCATAAAACTAACCTCAAAAGTGTAGAAACATCACTGTATACTCTTGTTTGGGTTCGTTACACTAGACCAGGGGGGTCCAAACTCAGGCTTTGTGCTGAATTTGCTCAACATTACAAAAACTGAATATTTAGCCTTGTTTAAAAGGGCCTGAATTGAATTGAATTCAGAATATTCATTTTTAGTTTTAACCAGGTTAGATGTAAATGCTTATGTGATGTAGACTATTTCATTGGTTTCAAGGCATTTCTGACTGATTACAAGATAATTTAGCTTTGAGAAATCCAATTTGCCCATGAGGCTTGAAAATAATCAAGGTCCATCAAGAAAATACATCTTATCATCTTAAGTCATTTTAACTTATTTAGAAATATTTTTTGCAGTGAAATTATCCTGAGAAGAACTTTGTGTAACAACCATGTGAAAAGACAAATCCTGGGGTCGTGGAAAAGATGTCAGTGTTTGGGAAGCAGCGAAAACATCTAAGGAGAAGCAGAAACTACTCAAATTAGCTCAAGAACTGTCCAATGCATTATTAAAAACTGGAAGCATAGTAAGAAACCATCTAGTCTTTGAGGAAGAACTATGATCGGAAAAATGATTGTGTGAGTGACTGGCCATCACTTAAATGCTGACAAAATCAGACAACTGGACGACTCCAGACTGTGTTTAATAGTGAAAGTAAGAGCATTTCTACAAGAACAATGTGAAGGAAACTGGGAAACAATACACAGACTCCATGCCATGAGCTGAAAAAAGAGGTTTTGTTACTCAGACAGAGCAAGAATTACGCAAAAATGACAAGGGAATTGTGTAAAAGTTGTGTTTTTGATGAAAATACTATTTTATCCATGACTATTCTCTGGCAGGACATCATCAATTCGCTTCACTTTAGCTTGATCTGTCAAATTGAGCAAAAGTATCATATTCGCGGCCTTTTGTGTTCTAAACAACTTATCGATTAATCGAAAGAATAATCGCTAATCGATAACCGAAATAATCGTTAGTTGCAGCCCTAAAGGAAAGTCAAGAGATTGAGACTGTAAAGCTGTGCGGCCTTAAGAAAACCACTTATCAGTGAAGATAACCACAAAAAAGGTTTCAGTTTGCTCTGGAGCGTAAAGACCGGACTCTGGAGCGTAAAGACCGGACTCTGGAGCGTAAAGACCGGACTCTGGAGCGTAAAGACCGGACTCTGGAGCGTAAAGACCGGACTCTGGAGTGAAAAGACCGGACTCTGCAGCATAAAGACCGGACTCTGGAGCGTAAAGACCGGACTCTGGAGTGAAAAGACCGGACTCTGGAGCTTAAAGACCGGACTCTGCAGCATAAAGACTGGACTCTGGAGCTTAAAGACTGGACTCTGCAGCATAAAGACTGGACTCTGGAGCGTAAAGACCGGACTCTGGAGTGAAAAGACTGGACTCTGCAGCATAAAGACGACTCTGGAGCGTGAAAAGACTGGACTCTGGAGCTTAAAGACCGGCCTCTGGAGCATAAAGACCGGACTCTGGAGTGAAAAGACCGGACTCTGCAGCATAAAGACGACTCTGGAGCGTGAAAAGACCGGACTCTGGAGCTTAAAGACCGGACTCTGCAGCATAAAGACGACTCTGGAGCGTAAAGAAGGCAGAAGAAGGTGATGTGGTCTGATGAGTCCAGATTTTCTCTGTTCCGGATCTGAACCCCTTTGAGAATGTTTGGGAGGTGCTGCAGAGGGCTTTGTTCAGTGTAACACTCTCCCTCATCAACACAAGATCTTGGTGAAAAATGAATGCAACACTGCGCGGAAATGAAGCTTACTGAAACAATGGCACAGTGAATGTGTCTGCAATCAAAGCTAAAGGTGATCCAACAAAAAATTAGAGCATGTGACTTTTTTTTATATGGTGTGGCAGTGTACGTGGCCCTCGATTGCACAAGTTCGGACACCCTTGCACTAGACATTTCTGTCTGTTTTTGAGCTCACTTTGACTGGTTTTAATAATAGACTTCCATCTTTACACATCTCTGCATCATTATCAACCTTTTTTTAAATATCTCCCACCTCTACAACACACCACATCAAAAACTAATCTGTGACTAAACCAGGTCCAGATCAGGCCTAGATCAGGACCAAACGAAGTCTACATCACGACTAAACTGGACACAAACCAGGACAATTCCCTTCCTCATCCCTTTTTCTCTCTTTTTCTAAATCATTTATACAGAGTGGTGTCCTCCATAGTGTGCACAACTCCTGCCTTTTGCCCGAGCACTTAGTTAAGATTGCTGTTGTGACCTGGTATTTGAGTGCCAGTCTGAAAAGTAAGAATCTTTAACCTGTGTAAATGATGCAGGCTGGAGCTGCTCTGCACTCAGACCCACATCCATTAATAACCAGAGCGGTAAGAGATACGCGCTGTCCATAAATGAGTAATGCCATCTTTTGGAGCTTTTTTACCTGTGTCCCGGTGCCATGGATACTCATAAATACTACACAAACGCTAAAGCACTCAATCTGAAATACACTGCTGGTGAAAGGAAAGTTTTGTCAAGGTAAAAGTGGCCATTTTGTACAGAGATGGGGATCGTGTTGTTATACCTCAACTGAAAAGAATTTAAATGTTAGAATAATATCAAACCAATGAAGGTAAAGCATTGGAGTCCACTCTGACGCATTCTGACTCTGCAGAGTGTACTCACAATTTCAGGAGTTTAACCACAGCTCATTTGTTTTGTCTCTTTAAACGGTTTTGTGTTGCTGCCAGTTTGTAACAAAGATAGCGGATAAAGTTTCATTCTTATCTCTATATAGTTATATTTCAACTATCCAGGTAAGAGAGTGCTCCCACATGTATCAGCGCCATGTTGCAATAATTAGCTTTGCATGCCTTTCTCACACGGGCCACTCCCCAATGATACCAGCAGAGGGCAGCACACCTTATCTTAGTGTTTGGTGTGGGATCTACTTTAAGGCCGATCTTTATGTCCCGAGGGAGAAAAATGCATTTTAAGAAAACGGCCTTTGAAGTTACACTGTCCCAGAGAAATCTATGGATGAAGTGGATTCAATGGAAGAATAAAACATCTTTAGGAGCAGATTGGACATGTTTGTTGTTTCCACATGGAAGTCGATATGTTGAGAGAGCAAACTGACCAAAAAAAACCCCCAAAAAAACGTGTTTGTCTGTAGTGCCTCGCCTTAACAGCACGGCTATTAGCAACATGACGCTAACTCTTGAATCTGTTGAACTAGAACAGTCTCTCTGGCACAGTGAGAGCTCTGTTTACATAGTAGTGACGCCTAAACGCAGAGACTATATTTCCTTGTGTCTTCCGCTGTCATATTCACTCCAGTTCACTGCTGCTAATTTGGAACAGGAATCAAGTGCCGTTCTCGTCATGTTCAGTGGTTTTAGATAAGGCACTGGCGCTGTTGACATTTCAATTAAACTAAAGTGTGTTGTTTTGCCGTCATGTGGGGCTCCGTTCTCCCGTGATCTTTAGCGCGCTGATGGAACACTTGTCTTGTTGTTTCTCCAAGTTTCTCGAAAGCTGTGAGGAGAAAAGAAAGCAGACTGGAGAGTGGACCGAGCTGGCGGGCGGACTGGATGGTGCGACGCCGCGGAGTTTAAACGGGCGGCTTGACATGGGTGGAATTAATTAGAACTTTGGCACAGTTTGCGTACGTTCTGAAAAAAGGCGGATGTGTCTAACTGTGTGGAACGCGTCAAGAAGGCTGTGCGATAACAAAATGAAATGAAAATGCTTTTTTGTAGTGTCATGATTATGGTATTCAGATGAAATGATATCGATTCAACAGAAATGTATTAAAACAGGTCCTTTAGGGTGCACTCACTCTTGCAACACAATAACAAACAAAACAGAAGCTAAAATTGGACTAAACCTGGAACTAAACCTGGAACGTAGGGATCGGAATGAAGAACCGTCGCTTCCACATTCCAAATTCAAACAAGTATTTAAAGAGTATACTTTGTCCAAAATACATATGTTATACACCATTTGAAAGGTAAGGATGTCTAATTTCAGGTGATATGCATGAAAGCAACGTAAGTAGTGCACCGGCAAAGCTACTGAACTTGTAAAATGTACAAATATTGATTTATTTGATACACACTGCAAAAAGGGATTATCTAATTTAGTTAAATTTACTTGAATTAAGCAAATTAATCTTAAAAGTCCAATTTTAAGATTTTTTCACTTGACAGGACTACATCAAATTGACATTATTTGACTTGTTTTAAGTAAACTTGATAAGTAAAATAATCTTATTCCACTGGCAGATAATTTCACTTAAATTAAGGTAAAAAGATCTTATTTTGAGGTCTTTTTTGCAGTGCAGTATAACAAATAATGCTTGATATCTTCATAGTACACACTCCAAATTCATTACTGTTATTGTCCCACTGGTCAGCAACAACCGTGTGAAATTTCAGTGCTCTGGGTCCAAATATATTGACAAGTTGCTTATCACGATAATAATGTGCTTATATTAGTCCATTTTCAGCAGTCCATCGGGATCGTATGCCTCCTTTCTTCACGGTTCCTCTCGTCGACGTCGCTTTGGGTCGCCGTATCGTTAAATGCGGTGTCACCCCCGTCCTCGCAGCACTCTTAACTGTTGCAATATGAGTCTCAGCTCTGGTAAAGCCCACGTCACTCGCAGCATGTCGTGCCGAGTCTGTGTGGATAATAGTTGTTTTTATGCACGCGGCAAAAGCGAATTAAAACAACAGCAGTGGTGTTTCTGCACTGACACACCGGCAGGGCGTCTCCCGTTAACGTGAGTTATAACAGAGCAGGGACAGAGAAAGAGACGACATAAATCCCTCACCGCCTCAGCATTAAGCCTACACCTGTTAGATCCCTGTGTGTTTATCTCCTAACACAGTGTAATAAGCAATTTGAGAACATTTGCTCACACCTGTCCCTCTGAAATTGATCATTTAAAATGCTTTATATTGTTGTCTTAGTCATAATGTAGCCAACACTTCTGTATAAATGTATTCTAATTAGATTGTCTGACGTATAGGCTTATAAAACTAGATACAGACGCATAATATTCTACAGGTTATATATAAAGGAATTGATAAGATAATTGTTAAGGAATCAAACGATAAGTGGAACTTCGTAGAAAGGGGTTCAGAGGTTGTCATCCGGACGACGTTTAAAGATCGAGACGTTTCGACTTTTATCCAAAAGTCATTGTCAATCAGAGAGCTGGTATAGGAACTTGGGCTTATATGCTACTCTAAGTAGTGGGAGTAGCATATAAGCCCAAGTTCCCATACCAGCTCTCTGATTGACAATGACTTTTGGATAAAAGTCGAAACGTCTCGATCTTTAAACGGCGTCCGGATGACAACCTCTGAACCCCTTTCTACGATGGACCACACCTGGACAAATGAGGGTTTACATCGACGGATAAGAGGAACTGTCAATATCATCCATCCCTATTAGAACGGGACAAAACCACATCTATATCCAAACTAAACCTGGCTCAGACCAAGACCAAACTGGGACCCGTGTGAACGCAGCTTAAATTATTACTATTAAAGTATCAATCAAACTATGGAATTACAAACAAATGTGCAGAAATATGAATTTATACTTTATAGACAACTTTCTCCCAGTTTTTGCTGCAGATGATGCACAGTTTTCAACGTTTGCATATCTTCCATCAAACCTTCACTGTTATACAAATGTGCCATAATGCGGACCTCTATTCTGACAAAATATTCTGTTGATGTTTGTTTGCAGTGATCCGAACCAGCCCGTTCCTCAGGACACCAAGTTCATCCACACCAAGCCCAACCGCTTCGAGGAGGTGGCCTGGTCCAAGTACACGCCCAAGGAGCAGCTGTACCTGCACATCGGCCTGAAGCCCCGCGTGCGCGACCACTACAGGGCCACCAAGATCTCCTTCTGGCTCCAGCTGGTCCCGCACCTCCACCACGTCAACGAGCTGCTGCAGTCCGTGTCCTCCTTCACCCACAGCCCCTCCATCCAGGACGAGACGCCGTACTCCTACACCCGCCGCCTGTCCAAGATATGGCCCCCCAGCAGCACCAAGCACCCGGGGGCCCCGCCTGGCACGCCGCAGCCCCCGGAGTCGGCGCTGGGTCAGGGGGGAGGCGGGGAGGGGGACGAGGGTGTCCGGAGCCCGCCGCCCGAGGACTACTCCACGGAGCTGTCGGTCACCATCGCCGTGGGGGCCTCGCTGCTGTTCCTCAACATCCTGGCGTTTGCCGCGCTGCTGTACAAGAAGGACAAGAGACGCCTGGAGCACCGCAGGCCACGCCCACTCCCTCCGCCCCGCCGTGACATCACCGCGGCGGACGTGGCGGCGCACCTGCAGGGGGAGGGGCTAATGTCGCTACAGGTGAGGCATGAACTTCAGTCAATCTGCTGCAGGGATGGGCGGTAGAGAGGTTTCAACGTATGATACTGGAGGGTTGTGTTGGTACGATATGGAACACTTTGCCGATATTTGGCACCCATATATTTTCTGAGCTGTCTCAGTCTGTGTTTGTCCTCAGCGCTTCATATTTGTCTTTTGAACAATGATTAAAAATGGAAATAGAAGGCTATTTAGGCTAAAATCTGGCTGTATGTCAGTTTTATACAAAAGTGAAAAGTTCATTTACTAACTAAAAGGACATACTGGGTACATTATTTTGTTGGCCTTTAAACATGCTTTTGAGTACCTTAGTTTTGGTACATAATACAGTAGTTTTGAAATGGATGTTGGGGTCAAATACTGCAGAGTTCACAAACTTCAAATGATGGCCATCTACAGAAAACAGCCATTATGTACCTGCAGATCCCCTCGCTATATGGGAGCTGGTGTTAGCACTCCATCTATAGGCAGCACAAGGTATTCTATTTTTTTTATTTTTGAAGCAGAAATGCTCAGTACGAGTCTGGGTGATGACTTATGGCCTTAAAAACAGCCCAGGAGATGTCCGGATCTCTACCTTTCATGTCACATATATTTGAAACCATGCGTTTTTGTGAGGCTCAGAGAAGGAGCAGAGAAGATGAGCTTGAAAACTGGAGAAATGAAACAAGTGTGAATGACGATAAATACAACTCCAGCTGTGTTTTTGATCAGCGGACTATGTTATAACATGGTTAAAAGCTCAAAAAAGTCTATTTTGCATAAATGTGTAGGCTTTGTTATGGATGTTAAAATCTTCATTTCGATATGTTGGCCACAGCAGCAAGTCAAATATTGATATTGGCTCAGAAAATCCCTGTCGCGCCATCAGTACTATAATGGACTTGGACACTGAGCTCTTTGGTGGTTGCAACAGTTGCACAGTTCAGACGGGGTTTAGACAGATGGATGACAAACAAATCATTTTTACAGTAAAAAAAGACCCAAATAATTGGTATTCTGTACGATTATGATTATACATCACCATTGTATTATTTTATTATCGAGATTTTTTTTTACTGTTTCCGTATTTCGTAATTCCACAGTTTTGCTCCACAATGTCGAAAAGAAAACTGGCCTTTTAGATTGACTGCTTATTGATAAAGTAGTAACTAACTCTATGAGCAGATTTACCACGAGGACAAAGACACATACTGCATTAGATCTTCATTCTGTCTGTAACAGGTCACATCACAAGAACCTGTTTGATTCTATTCCAGGACCAAGCGTGACTTTCTGTGTGGAGTTTGCATGTTCTGCTTGTGTTTGAGTATGTGTCTTTAGATAAATGTGGTTTCTGTCATGCACAAAAAATATACAATTGGGCCCAGTGTCATCAAATTGTAAATCAAAACTAAACTGATTCCGGATGGTGTTAGAAAAGTGCTGAATGGTCAGCGGTTTGATCCACATATTACTTGAGTATTGTTGTCCAGTATATTTGATGCTTCGTACATATTAAATAGTCTGCCTCCAGCTTAACCTGGTGCTTGAAGCTCATTGAGAAGCTTCTTACCGTCCCGTTCTTCAGTGTAAAGTTGAACTCTGGCACGGCTCATGAATGGGGAGGATTATAGTCTTGCATCCCTTTGCTGCTGGTCGAGGCAAAGATTTTCACACATTTGTCTTGAAGCTACATTTCCTAAATCAGCAGCTTCTTCACAGAAATAATCTTTGTGTATAAGCCGTGTACGTGTAGCACATCACTGAATCTGCTTTGTCTGCAGAATAGCAAACACCAATATACTGCTAGCACACTTTTGAATATTATTATTATAGAATCAATACACTACTATATCTAGGTGATCAAAGTGTAGATGTAGCCCTTCATTTTGCGTAAGAATGTGTCTTTGTTGTTCTGGTTATAGATACAGTAAGTACATGAAGGCATTACAGGTGAATAGGAATATCTTAAGTTTAAAGATATCAATTTTAAACTTCTCCTGTAGTTTACTCACACAAATGTAAGAAAAAAGTATACATACCAAATATACAAGCTGTGCATCATGTCAGGTTTTCATGTAGAAATAAGGCATTGGAAAAATGGCCAAAAATCTGAAAAATGGACAGAGGGGATTTTACTGCCATATTTTTGATTTAATGTTTGTTTTTTTGGTAATTTGTGTTTGTTGTTTAGCGCTCTTACTTTGAAATTCTAGTAGGAACCATTGTTCAGGTATTTTAGTTCCGCTATACGCCTAAAAATGAGACGCACGCTCAGCAAAGCATGGCATGCATACAAGAGGTTGAGCAATAGTTTAAATAGTTAAAAGTTAATTAGTTTGCAATTTAGGGCATCATTCTACCTCCAAGTATGGGTCAGCCAGCGAGGTATGTTTGTATTTATTTTGTCATTTTTATGTCTTTGTTTTATACTTTTACATATGTTAATTGTACTTTATGTTACTTGTTTTTAGTTCGACGGTGGCATAAGGTGGCATACTGTGGCAATACTGTGGCAAATGTTGCAATAAAGTTTATTTGGAGCCATCAGTAAAAGAACTCTTATTGACTACGAGGAGGTGGCGTGATAGGGGATTTTAGATTTCTTATTTTAGTTTTTTGAGTAAACTAGATTGAACTGAACATTGTCCAAATTCCGCCTAATGTTTTGACTTAAATCTTCAATAAATCAGTTTTAGAATTAAATATCAAAAAAATATTTTGTACGTTTCGTCAAAATCCTGTTGAGTCCAGATTGTACAGTTTGGTGTAGGATCTACTTTAAGGCTGATCTTTATGTCTCGAGGGAGAAAAATGCATTTTAAGAAAACGTCCTTTGAAGTTCCAATGTCCCAGAGAAATCTATGGATGAAGTGGATTCAATGGAACAATAAAACATCTTTAGGAGCAGATTGGACAAGTTTATTGTTTCCACATGAAAGTCGATATGTTTAGAGAACAAACTGAACAAAAAAATAAAAATTTTAAAAATGAGTTTTGCCTGTATTGTCTCGCCTTAAAGGAGACATATTATGATTTTTTTTCAGCTACTATTATTAGACTACAATATAAGTAGGTCATCATTTTACATTTTGTTCAATGTAAATTAGTAATAGAAACAGGTTCATTGACTTCCAGCTCAAAACTGGAAATCTTCACATTGACAGTGCACTGTAACAAGCAGCAGATAGTTGTGTATTTTTTTATTGTTGTTATTTGTATGACCCAGAGTCTTCTTTTTTTTTAAAGTACAGTAGTGCATGTACAGGGATGTGGGCGGGGACAGGGGACAGGTGTAAACAGACATTTTCCAAGCACTCGAGCCTTAAATAGGAAACAATATAGGAATAGTCAAACATACAGGATTCAATCAAAATACAACTCTTAGTAAGATGATGATGAAGACCGTTATAACATGGTTTAAGTATCATTTGACATAACACACTGTCACATGTAAAGCTGGACTGCCTCATTTTCACACAGTGAAACAGGAAGTAGGTATTTAAATGTGTCTAACTAGTTTCAAGCGCTCCCAAACCCTTTGGCACATTGTTCATATTTTTCAGGCGCAGGCTCAGCTTCAGAACAGCTTTTTTCAGACAGACATTTTCAAGTCGACGAGACAGCATGCAGCGGTCTCATTTTTGTCACAGTTTGCTGCTTTTACATGTTAGTCTTGGGGGGGATATATATATATATATATATTTACAAAAAAAAGTCAAGATAGCCCAGCTTTCAAAATAGAATTGGGTTGAAAATAACTTTTTGCCGTTGATTAAAAGCCCTGTAACCGAGGCACAATGTGATGTTTCAGATTGAACCGTTAGCTCCGCCCACTGACTTCCTCGTCTCTCTCATGTTGTGTGGGATATTCACAGGCAGCTGCTTCCACCTGCCTCTCATCTAACATCATGCCTAAATAGACAAAATGGGGCATTACGCCCGGTTGATCCCACATGGTTCTCATTTTAAAAGTGCACAATGATACTCAAGATTTGTTTAACATTTCACACTTGACGTTGAAAGTGTGTTTTACTTATAGTGGACATATCATGTACTATTGTGGGTTTAATTGTTTTTAAACATAGATTAAGAATATTCTTTTTGTCATCTTTGTAGAATAGTTTGAATTGTTTAATCTATATAATAATAATATAATATACAATATAAGAAATTATGTACCACATTTTTCGACAAAAACTTGTGTCTGTGACACAGTGGCTGTTTAGACACGTCACAGCAGGCGTCATGTGACACTCCAGACAAAGATGTTATGTCCAAACATGTCAAAGTCATACATCTCTTACCTATTGTCGGTTACAGATGAATCGATGCTTTTAAAAATGCTTTTGGTCACCTTGGGATTTGTATTTCACATTTTCTAACAAAAAGTCTCCATTTGGAAAACACTTTTATATAAAGTGAAGTTTTTGAGCTTTAACGATGTTCTGACATTGTCACCTCATCAAACGCAGAGCTGGGGTTGAAGTTTGCTTCGTTGATGCCTGTTTCATCAGACCTGTTTAGAAAGTCCTCTTCCTCTGAGCTTCGCAAAGCACTTAGTTCCAATTTTCCCAGATTTGTGACATCAAAGGTAGAGATCTATTGCTCCGTTCTGAGTATTTCTGCCTCAGATCAGGTCATTACAACTGCACGCTTACATTAGCATGACAGGTCAAGAAGCTTTTGTTTATTTCCTATAGTAATTCCCTCTGCTGCCACTAGATGGAGCGCTCACACCAAAGCCTGATGAGGAACGCCTGACTGAGAGGGTCAGGTGTGGTTTGAAGAATGTGCATGCGTCCGGTGAAGAGGCTTGGCAGTGGATCCAAATGTAGAGAATATTATGAAGGTTGCCTGGAAAATGTGTTTGAATAACAAGGTAATCATTTGAAGTAAAAAGAAAAAAAAAAGAAAAAGCTACTACTACTACTACTACTACTACAGGCAAAACACATTTTTTTGGTCAGTTTGTATTTTCAACATATGGACTTTCATGTGGAAACAACAAACATGTCCAATCTGCTCCTCCTTTTATTCTTCCATTGAATCCACTTCATCCATAGATTTCTCTGGGACGTTGGTACTTCAAAGGCCGTTTTCTTAAAATGCATTTTTAATTCTAAAACTGGTTTATTGAACTTTTAAGTAAAAAAAAAAAAAGAGGTAAAATTTGAACATTTTTCAGTCCAAAATCGTAACTAATATGTTACAAAATGAATCAAGAAATGTAAACCTGGTTCTGTCCATTTTTCAGATTTAAATGTCACACATATGTGGATTTTTGACCATTTTTACACAAAATGCTTTATTTCTACATGAAAACATGACATGATGAAAAACTTGTAATATATTTTTTTCTTACAGTTAGTAAACTGAGTAAACTGCAGGAGACGTTTTAAATTGATAGCTTTAAATGTAAGATTTTTTCCTATTCACCTGCAGCGTCTCACCTCAAAAAAACCCCAAAAAGAAGTCATGATGCAAACTTTCAAAAGAGTATAAAGATGGCAGTTCTGTCCTTCTGTGATTAGACATTTCATGTTTATCTGATAATTAAAGCTGAACTAATGCGGTTAAAGAAATGTTTTAACACATTTGTGTTTGTTTGATATGATACTCTGAATATCGTTAGTGGGAAACTCTCAAACCCACTCCTAGCTCAAGGATGGTTTATGGTCTTAAAAACTGCGCAAGAGAAATCTAGTTAACCTTTGACGCAACAATCCATGGAAAATTCAAACAGAGTGAATTGTGAGGCTCAGAGAAGAGACGAGCTGTAAACAGGTTTAATGAAACAAGCGCCAGTGAAGCTAAACACAACTTCAGCCATGCTTTGGATGAAGAAACAAAGCACAAAGAGTCTATTTTGCATAATATGTGTCTTTTTAGAAATAATACTCGTACTCATACTTGGGAGACCATAGTCGGTCACGTTGCCTAAGGTGGTAGATTAGCTAAAACCATTCGTCAATTCTATTATCGTAATTGCGCCCAGTGGCAAAGGAAGCTCATGCATAGATCCGACCATCTCGTCCTCTGCTGTCATCGCTCCGTCTCAGCCAATCACAACTTTGCCTCTCCAGACAATCCAGCTCCGCCTCCTCAGTCTTCTCCTGCTTGAATGACTCTGACACAGTGGAAACAGTGTTGCGACGCTCCCGTTTTCTGCAGTTTTTGTGTTTTCCGTGGGTGTGTGCCTGGCTGGTGTCGTCCTGGTGCTGGTGTCTCGCTGAAATCACTCCCCAGGGGCAGGGATTTGTTTTATTAGTTCCACTGGGTAAACAGAGCAGTGGGGAGGTGCTTCGGGGTGGCGGATGCTGGCTCCGAGTGTGAGGTGCAGATAATGTAAGTCTGTGGGCGTGCTGTTACTGTCAGCACAATTGTCTTGTAGGCTATTATTGAGATTTAAATCCTCATTTCACACCATCCTGACTATATTGTTTTCCAAGTCATTTTAAGTATTTCGGTTTTCTCTCTAGTCATATTCCTCTCATATTATGGACTCCTAACCATCGTAGAAAGGGTTTCAGGGTTGTCATCCGGACGCTGTTTGAAGATCGAGACGTTTCGACTTTTATCCATAAGTCATTGTCAATCAGAGAGCTGGTCTGGGAACTCGGGCTTATATGTTACTCTAAGTAGTGAGAGTCCTGCCCCCAGGGAGGAGTCACTGGAAGACAGGTGTCCAGGACTCTCACTACTTAGAGTAACATAAGCCTGAGTTCCCAGACCAGCTCTCTGATTGACAATGACTTTTGGATAAAAGTCGAAACGTCTCGATCTTCAAACAGCGTCCGGATGACAACCCCTGAAACCCTTTCTACGATGAACCACACCTGGACGAATGAGGGTTTACATCGACGACTCCTAACCATGTTCTAACATTGGGCCCTCATCAAAAACACACCTGGAGTTGTATTTAACTTCATTCAGGCTTGCTTTATACGAGATCCTCTTCTCCCCCCCTTCTACGACCCTAAAAAAACACCAAAATTTCCCAGATTTCTGACAAAGGTAGACATCAGGAGGTCTCTTGTGCTATTTCTAAAACACGTATTCTGCTACAGTGTCTTTTTTGAGCTTTAAACCATGTTCTAACAATGTTCCGTCGTCAAAAACATGAAGTAGCATTCACGCTGTTTTGAGGAATGTTTATTAGAAAGTCCTCCCCCCTCCGAGCGTCTAACACACTTCCTGCTGAACTTCCTGGATTTTCAGACGTATTTTCGGATCATCTACGTCAGTGGTTCTCAAACTAGAGGTCGGGACCCCAATGGGGGTCGTGAAATGATTCCCAGGGGTCCCCAGATGATGCAGAAAAATTGATACAATAGAGTTAAACAAGGCTCAACACCCTTCAAATGCAGTGGTAAATGTAGATTCCTATTTTTTGGCCAATCAAAGTCATTTTTCTATGTCTATATTCTCAAAATAAAGTCAAACATTAGACATAAGGCTAATTTATCCCTTTGCGTGTCGCCTATTTTATGTGTTTGGGGCCGCAAATGTGAACTATTTTTATTTTTGGGGTCGCAACTGAAAAAGTTTGAGAACCACTGATCTACGTCACTTCTCAGAGAATCGTCCAATGTTTTTAGTCCTTCAATCATCGCTAACCTCGTTCTGTGCATTTCTGCCTCTAAACACAATAACTGCTGCAGCAAATCCACTTCATAACATGAACATGAACAACAGCGCTAACTTCACTTGATTGTAAATAGCGCTGGCGCCATCTGCTGGCTGGATGTACTCAGTAAGTGTCATTTCATACAGGCTGATAAAAAAAAAGAAGAAACTTTTTTTTTTTTTTTTTAACGTTACATGGCAAATTTAAGGTACTCATGAGCATCTTTAAAGGCTACTAAGAAAATGCAGTATTTTTCTTTTTTCTGACGTGTACTGAGCATTTCTGACTCAAATTGCGCTCATTTCAACTCAGGGTGAGCTAGCTTTTGTTTTTCTCCTCATGGTAATTCCCTCCAACACCAAATTCTCACAGTGCATTTCAACAGATACTTTATTTTGAGTTCTAAAGCTTGAGATACCACAGCAAAGGTACACGAGCATGTTTGAAGGACTCCACCGATACAAATGATACAGAATGTGTTGATTAAAGTCCATGCACTTTTACCTAACTTTCCAAACTTCCAGTCTACTATACAAGTTATTACTGAAGCTCAAGTAGTTGCACCCTTTGCTGAGTTTGCTAGTTTGTATGTTCAAAAGGGCTGAGTTTCTTGTTTTCCATATTCCATGAGTATCTAGTATCATTCCTCTTCCTTATAAGTGAAATTAAGTTTGAAATTTTGTTATCATGACAGTACTTTCAAAAAAGCACAATAATTACAACAGAACCATGGGCTGGAGTACCCACAATCCCCTGCCCCACACTGGCCAGGAGTCGAACCAGGGACCTTCTGAATCTGTTTGTGTTTGTGCGCCGTCCTATCTGTGCGCCGTCCTATCTGTGCGCCCGTGTGCAGAGCTGAAGGTTTACGCTGTCTGTCCCTCGAGTCCAGACTGATTGGGGGAAGAGTCTGTTATGCTCCTCTCACAGCTTGGAACTCCAATCAGTACTGAGGCTTTGTGAGCTGATTTCACTGAGGCTGAGGGTTTTTGGTCTATTTAAAAAAACAAAGAGCAAGAATCCATTCTAAAATAGTCTGTGCTTTTAAATGAAGTTCTGTAACCTTTTTGAAATGTCTCTTGTTTAGTGTAAATGTGTAAATGTTTTCTTGGTTCATGTGCTGCGATTTGCACTTTGGCCAAGGTCACCCTTGAAAAAGAGGTTTTGAGATTTGGTTAAATAAAGTTTAATAAATACATAAATAACTTTTGGCGTTGGATAGCTCAAAGAGAAGAAGTCGAGCGCTGTAACTTAATGTGATGTAAACGTCAACACTATAAGCCTCACCTCAAACAGATTCTAGGGCTCTCATGACTTTTGGATTTGAATGTGTTTAACTGTGCAAAGGGCATTGATTTACGTTAAATGAAACAAGCAAGAGAGGAAAGTGCTACCAGTTTGAAACGCATAGTAACCTAGAGAGGTCCAGGGCACGCTCATGTTGCGTCAGGTTGGTGCTGCTGCATAATCCAGGCTGCTTTGGGTGCTGCTTCCTGTGAGTGCGCTAGCGTTTTCAAACAGGTCTTATACAGGGCAGTGAGTACAACAGGACAGAGCGCCTCGGGGCCCTTTCTCACCAATCCGACCTCCCCGCCCCTGTCACAGAGTCAGGGCCACACCTTGTCTCTCCACGTCTCATGTGTCCTCACACGTTCCCTGGGCCAAGGCTCTTTCCCACTGCAGCGACAAATATGTTCCAACGTCGTAATACCTGTCTACAACAGCAGGCGGCGCACGTGGTTAACTGTGTGTGGAGCAGACAAACAAACACATGCTTTGACAAAATACTTGAACTGAACGTGTGATGAGCGCATGGATCACATGATGGATTATTACAGCTACTGGCAAAAGAAGGAGGGGCTTATGCTTGGGTTTACACAAGGCTAAAATAATGCTAAGCTAACTGCAGCGCATTATCGTTCCAGATAAAAAACACTTGAAACATGGTTTGATTTAAAGTTGAGCTCAATAGGAGTGAAAAGATAATTTTGAGAATGGAGTCTGGAGCCAATCAGAGCGCTCCTCTCGTGAAAACCAGCCCCCCTGACCTCCTCCACGCTCCTCTGACCTCCTCCATCCTCCTCTGACTTCCTCCACACTCCTCTGACCTCCTCCATCCCCTTATGACCTCCTCCATACTCCTCTGACCTCCTCCACACTCCTCTGACCTCCTCCATCCCCTTATGACCTCCTCCATACTCCTCTGACCTCCTCCATCTCCCTCTGACCTCCTCCACACTCCTGTGACCTCCTCCACACTCCTCTGACCTCCTCCATACTCCTCTGACCTCCTCCATACTCCTCTGACCTCCTCCACACTCCTCTGACCTCCTCCACACTCCTCTGACCTCCTCCATACTCTTCTGACCTCCTCCATACTCCTCTGACCTCCTCCATACTCCTCTGACCTCCTCCATCCCCCTATGACCTCCTCCATACTCCTCTGACTTCCTCCATACTCCTCTGACCTCCTCCATACTCCTCTGACCTCCTCCATACTCCTCTGACCTCTCCTCCTCTGATGTCCTACATACTCCTCTGATGTCCTCCATACTCCTCTGACCTCCTCCTCTGATGTCCTACATACTCCTCTGACCTCCTCCTCTGATGTCCTCCATACTCCTCTGACCTCCTCCTCTGATGTCCTACATACTCCTCTGACCTCCTCCATACTCCTCTGACCTCCTCCATACTCCTCTGACCTCCTGCATGCTCCTCTGACCTCCTCCATACTCCTCTGACCTCCTGCATGCTCCTCTGACCTCCTCCATACTCCTCTGACCTCCTCCATACTCCTCTGACCTCCTCCATACTCCTCTGACCTCCTCCATCTCCCTATGACCTCCTCCATACTCCTCTGACCTCCTCCATACTCCTCTGACCTCCTCCATACTCCTCTGACCTCCTCCATACTCCTCTGACCTCCTCCACACTCCTCTGACCTCCTCCATACTCCTCTGACCTCCTCCACACTCCTCTGACCTCCTCCATACTCCTCTGACCTCCTCCATCTCCCTATGACCTCCTCCATACTCCTCTGACCTCCTCCATACTCCTCTGACCTCCTCCACACTCCTCTGACCTCCTCCATACTCCTCTGACCTCCTCCACACTCCTCTGACCTCCCCCACACTCCTCTGACCTCCCCCACACTCCTCTGACCTCCCCCACACTCCTCTGACCTCCCCCATTCTCCTCTGACCTCCCCCACACTCCTCTGACCTCCTCCAAACTCCTCTGACCTCCCCCATGCTCCTCTGACCTCCCCCACACTCCTCTGACCTCCTCCACACTCCTCTGACCTCCCCCATGCTCCTCTGACCTCCCCCATGCTCCTCTGACCTCCCCCATGCTCCTCTGACCTCCTCCACACTCCTCTGACCTCCTCCATACTCCTCTGACCTCCTCCACACTCCTCTGACCTCCTCCATACTCCTCTGACCTCCTCCACACTCCTCTGACCTCCTCCATACTCCTCTGACCTCCCCCACACTCCTCTGACCTCCTCCATCTCCCTCTGACCTCCCCCACACTCCCCTGACCTCCCCCACACTCCTCTGACCTCCCCCACACTCCTCTGACCTCCTAGCCTTCTTTAAGTAGTTGCTGAGCCTGAATCATGTTTAATAAACAACAAGTTCATTATTAATTAAGTCTTTCTTCATGCTTTGTTAACGCTAATTAAGGTGTTGTTATTATAAAGTGATACCTTATTTTGAAAAATGACTTTCTATTACTAAAAGTGATCTTTTTTCAACATATAAATCGGTATCTAGTACAGTAGATGTGGCAAAAACGTCTAAAAACCTGATTGTGCACAGGACCCACATCCGTTATTCTATTATCTTTTTAATAGCACAAACTGTAAAAACTGCATATATTCCCCACCAAAGTCCACAGACACAGCTCTTTACAGCGGCGTATAATGAAGAGTGGGCCTTAATGACTGTATTCAGTGACCTCCAGCTATTGTCGGAGTACCTGCCCTTTCCAAACGCTCGCTGTAAAGGTCTCAGGAGGCAAAATACCACCTGGATCGTGAGGTTATTAATGACCGGCTGTAATCCAAATATTTCAAGCGGCAGAATGAAACAGAGACGCTGTGAATAGTTTGCATTCAGAGGGAAACGTCCATCCAAACATCGGCAGTGCACAGGTCCAGGAGAGAAAGGAAAAGTCTGTTTTTAAGTCGCTGCATTATTCAGAGAGAATCCTGCGCTTACAAAACACGCACAGTCATGCAGTTAAAGGTGCGCTGTGGAACTTTTTTTGTCTGTATATGGATGTTTTTGCTTTGCCTCAAATGTTCCACAGAATAGCATTAAATGTGTTTGTCTTTTAAGTATTCATTTTGCATTATGTATTTGTATTATCTTGATTCCCATCTCCACAAATCTGACTTGTAACCTGACCTGCTTCCATGCAAATACAGTGTTGGCACCCCTGAAGGTTTTCCACAAAATGAAATATTTCTCCCCAAAAAGTATCGCAATTACACATGTTTTGCTATACACCTGTTTATTTTCATTGTGTGCATTGGAAAAACACAAAAACAGAGAAAAAACAAAGATAATTTCACACAACACTCCAATGGGCCAGATAAAATTATTGGCACTCTTTCAAAATTGTGGATGAATACATTTGGAAAGGAAATAAACGTGTGTATATCAAAACATGTGGAATTGCAATACTTTTCAGGGAGAAATACTTCATTTTGTGGAAAGATTTCAGGGGTACCAACACTTTCATCCATGACTGTAGATGGAGTGTAATGCCATTCTGTGGAACATTCTCAAGAGAGCATTATCATTTCCATCAAGACAAGTCACCAGAAAAATTACATTGTGCACCTTTAATGGAAAAATATTCAGCATTTTTAATATTGTCATTAGCCTTTAAACATGCTCTGGAGTACACTAAGTTTGGCATCTCACGTTTAAGAGCATCTGCATCTGGTTCTGTTCACCCTGGCAATTGCTGAGTTTAGGCGCCATCTACTGGCTGCATAGGGCTAACACAAGAAATGCGAGTTAGGCTAGTAGTTACAGCGATCGAGTCGAGCGATGGTTTAAAACAGCAAAAAACGTCATTTATCGAGGGAGTTCAGCAGAGTGTGTTTTTGGCGGTCGGAGGGAGAAGATTTTCCAACCACAATTCCTCAAACTAGCGTGAATGAAGCTAAATGTGACTACACTCTGGGACATTGTTAGAACATGGTTAAAAGCTCAAAAAAGTCACTATAGCACAACGTTCCCTTTGAATAAGACTAAAAACAATAGTTGTAACTTGAAATGAAATGATGAGCTTTGATGCATTGACTTCATGGAGAAGAAGGGCACCACCTTATGACATCAGCAGGTGGAGTGTTCCGAGCTCTTGAGAGGGAGCCGAATGAAATCGGCAAAAATGCTTAATGAAACAACACACAATTGTGTTTGAAGCATAAACCACATTATAACATGACTAAAGTCTTTTCTAAAGATTGTATTCGTTTTCCTTTGTTTTCCAATGTTGGTGAAGTTAATAATTGGACACAGAGAGGCCACAGTCGGTTTATGAGGGATTGCCTTTGTGGGGGAAAGCAAAACATTCACATTCATGTTAATGTAGAAGAGCTGCTCTATCATGATCTGGTAAAAAACGACAAGAGCAAACACATTCTTTAGGAAATGTATTGGACCTAATACAGATATGATGGAATGGAGAAGAATAAACCGGCCTGATAGCCCAAATTTGCATAAATATTCAAAATCGCTAACAGTAGCAGCAAGCACAATGCTATCTCCACCGGCTGGACTTTAGCGTCAATAGAATAATCTGTTAACTTTTCTGAGGTACGACTGAGGAAGTCCGTCAAGATTCAATTATGTCTCAACTTGCATTAGTTGCGCTCTGAATGCACAGAATCCAGCAGGAAACGTCGAAGCGGAGAGAAAAAGATGTTCCTATTGAAGCAAAACCCACGCCACCCACACCAGAGTACTAAGCACTACTCCAAATGAGATGTATGTAGAGGTAACTCCATAACTGTGACCTAGCAACCATCCTGGAAACAAGGGTCAAAGATCACAGGGTCAAAATTAGCATTCGTGTAAGCACTGACCCGGGGAAGCGGGTTAGGGTTAGCAGCTCACTGTCGCTGCCTGATCTTTGAGTAATTATTCATTTTAGGATGACTCGGCTAAAACCCCATAGACATAGACAGGAAGTAGTGACGCTAACACTGAGCTAGCCATGCTGCGCTGTGCACAGAGCCCAATAATATGATAGTTATGATTTGACAAATAAAACATACTGTATGACGACACTATTATTTTCTTACTTGAATGTTTAAACGATCTGAAAAACGTGTTCATTGTGCATAAACTCTCTGCTTTTTGAGTGTTCTAAGTTGCGTTCATGTAACAGTACAACATTCAGTTTCAATATTTAATACAGATAGTGGGCAGCTAAAAGGAATATTGTTAAAATGCACGAGTTCTTAGATAGTCATTTAAAGAAATCATCTGGTTCAACATTTGTGAATTTACCTTGGAGAGAGTCGATATGTCTATATGACAGGTTAGACGACACATTTCACTAAAACGTAGGGAACATGATTATAATTAAGATTTGACTAAACATTTTGCCCATTTCTTTTGACAGCGTCCGTAATGTGTAAAATGACAAAGTTAGAGGTAATTCCACAACTGTTACTTTGCTCCCTAAAACTAGGGCCAAAATCCATATAAATTACACGATATACATAATAACACCTTTATTTTGTTGAATGACTGTTTAAACAGCCAGAAAAATGTGTCAGTTGACTGTGAATTGTCATTGTAGTTTTGCTTTTTGATGACATAGGTGGAGGGGTCATTTTAAACTTTTATTTTTTCAAATTTCTTCACAAACTGCAACTTCACCAATGTAAAGCTATTATAAATAATTACCACAGGTGCCCTCCCACCAAACTAAGGCAGAATTAGAACATTCTGAGACCATGTCATATAGACTTTAAACATTTTACACAAATCAAGCTATTATATATAATATTTTAGCAGCGAGACTATTCCCTCTTTCGCCATTTGTGTGAATTGAGCTCAAGCCAAACCTGAAATGTGGATCTGAGGCAAAAAGAGGCAAAAGTGGGCGGGGCGGAATAAGGTGGATAGGCGTAAATGGCATTTGCCTGCGAGGTATGACATCATCACAATGTAGAATGTGAACAGAACCTCTTTTGTGTATTGATAACAGATAAAGTGATTCCCTTTCAGAACTCAGCGCTAATTCTTATATTTTCTACCGCTACCACAATTATCCCACCAAACAAGGGCGATTAGAACAACACATCATACGCACTTTTAAAATGCAGCACACTTTGGCGTTTTGTGGCTGATTCAAGCTCTGCGTTATCTGAGGTCAGGCTGTCCAAAGTGAACAAGCGAGCGCCGCAGCAGCTGTCGGCGGAGTGTATTCCATCATTTCTCTTCACGACAGGCACAGTGTTCAGGAGGAGCGTGTCCAATAGAACCAAATTACCTCCCATTCAGCCTCCTCACCGCTCCCTCAGATCCCTACGCTCAAGTCCCCCATACGCCGGGCTAAATGTGACGTGCACTTCTACTCTGACAAACGCCGCTAATGAGCTATTCAGGCTGATAAGGTTTTGCGCTTCTCTGAGAATAACCGCCTTTAACTGCATATGAATGTGATCGTATTGAAACGTTGAATTGCACAATGGCTGTTTTTGATACTTTTATAGAATGGTGCACGATGGGGAGATGATAATAAGGCTTTATGACGCATGAAAAGTACAGGATATTAAAGTTGAAATGAAATGGCTGGGAACGACTTGCTCTGTCGTGGTTAAAGTCTGATTAAGAAAGTCTACAGTTGAGCAAACTTTAAAGAAGATATATTATACAACTCGGACTTTTGAGCTTTTAAAAAGGACATGCCATGCAAAATCAACTTCTATGAGCTTTTAACCATGTTGTAATGGTGTTTCCTCATCATGATAAAAACATCAGCCCTGTACTTTGAAAAGTTCAGACTTTGAATCATACACAAATGTTCAAAAGTTCAAGTTCAAAAGCAACAAAATCTTTTGCTGACAATGGACACGTCTCTATTTTCAAGTTGCACTGAATCAATATCAAACATTTGCTCATTTATATCATTTAGACCTAAATCAAACTTCTCCCAGCTCAGATTAACAGAGTTTTGTGCTTCGTAATTCGTTATGTTTTTAGTCATGTGATGTATTTTTTCCTTGCAAGCAGCCATGTTTGTTTTGACATGGACTGACCGTGCATGTCCCTGATTGGCTAATCAACCTGTCAATCACACCCATTTGAACTTGAGGAAATGAAACCATTACCCGACTGATATTGTTCTGTATAAAAATACTGAGCGATATCACTCTGAACTTTCCTGATAAGCTTTTACAATATTTTACAATATATCTACACTTTTATAATGTATCTACACTTTTATAATGTATCTACACTTTTATAATGTATCTACACTTTTATAATGTATCTACACTTTATAATATATCTACACTTATAATATATCTACACTTTATAATGTATCTACACTTTTACAATATATCTACACTTTTATAATGTATCTACACTTTTATAATATATCTACACTTTTACAATATATCTACACTTTTATAATGTATCTACACTTTTATAATGTATCTACACTTTTATAATGTATCTACACTTTTATAATGTATCTACACTTTTACAATATATCTACACTTTTATAATGTATCTACACTTTTACAATATATCTACACTTTTATAATGTATCTACACTTTTATAATATATCTACACTTTTACAATATATCTACACTTTTATAATATATCTACACTTTTATAATGTATCTACACTTTTATAATATATCTACACTTTTATAATGTATCTACACTTTTATAATGTATCTACACTTTTACAATATATCTACACTTTTATAATATATCTACACTTTTATAATATATCTACACTTTTATAATATATCTACACTTTTATAATATATCTACACTTTTATAATATATCTACACTTTTATAATATATCTACACTTTTATAATATATCTACACTTTTATAATATATCTACACTTTAACAATATATCTACACTTTTATAATGTATCTACACTTTTATAATGTATCTACACTTTTATAATATATCTACACTTTTTATAATATATCTACACTTTTATAATATATCTACACTTTAAAAATATATCTACACTTTTATAATGTATCTACACTTTTATAATGTATCTACACTTTTATAATGTATCTACACTTTTATAATGTATCTACACTTTTATAATATATCTACACTTTTATAATATATCTACACTTTTATAATAATATATCTACACTTTTATAATATATCTACACTTTTATAATATATCTACACTTTTATAATATATCTACACTTTTACAATATATCTACACTTTTATAATATATCTACACTTTTATAATATATCTACACTTTTATAATGTATCTACACTTTTATAATATATCTACACTTTTATAATATATCTACACTTTTATAATATATCTACACTTTTATAATATATCTACACTTTTATAATATATCTACACTTTAACAATATATCTACACTTTTATAATGTATCTACACTTTTATAATGTATCTACACTTTTATAATGTATCTACACTTTATAATATATCTACACTTTTATAATATATCTACACTTTTATAATATATCTACACTTTTATAATGTATCTACACTTTTATAATATATCTACACTTTTATAATGTATCTACACTTTTACAATATATCTACACTTTTATAATATATCTACACTTTATAATATATCTACACTTTTATAATATATCTACACTTTTATAATATATCTACACTTTTATAATATATCTACACTTTTATAATGTATCTACACTTTTATAATGTATCTACACTTTTATAATATATCTACACTTTTATAATATATCTACACTTTTATAATATATCTACACTTTTATAATATATCTACACTTTTACAATATATCTACACTTTTATAATGTATCTACACTTTTATAATATATCTACACTTTTAAAATATATCTACACTTTTATAATATATCTACACTTTTACAATATATCTACACTTTTATAATATATCTACACTTTACAATATATCTACACTTTTATAATGTATCTACACTTTTATAATATATCTACACTTTTATAATATATCTACACTTTTATAATATATCTACACTTTTATAATATATCTACACTTTTACAATATATCTACACTTTTACAATATATCTACACTTTTATAATGTATCTACACTTTTATAATATATCTACACTTTTATAATATATCTACACTTTTATAATGTATCTACACTTTTATAATGTATCTACACTTTTATAATATATCTACACTTTTATAATGTATCTACACTTTTATAATGTATCTACACTTTTATAATATATCTACACTTTTATAATATATCTACACTTTTATAATATATCTACACTTTTATAATGTATCTACACTTTTACAATATATCTACACTTTTAAAATATATCTACACTTTTAAAATTTATCTACACTTTTATAATATATCTACACTTTTATAATATATCTACACTTTTACAATATATCTACACTTTTATAATATATCTACACTTTTACAATTTATCTACACTTTTATAATATATCTACACTTTTATAATATATCTACACTTTTATAATGTATCTACACTTTTATAATATATCTACACTTTTATAATATATCTACACTTTTATAATATATCTACACTTTTATAATATATCTACACTTTTATAATATATCTACACTTTTATAATATATCTACACTTTTATAATATATCTACACTTTTATAATATATCTACACTTTTATAATATATCTACACTTTTATAATATATCTACACTTTTTATAATATATCTACACTTTTATAATATATCTACACTTTTATAATGTATCTACACTTTTATAATATATCTATCTACACTTTTATAATATATCTACACTTTTATAATATATCTACACTTTTATAATGTATCTACACTTTTATAATATATCTACACTTTTATAATATATCTACACTTTTATAATATATCTACACTTTTATAATGTATCTACACTTTTATAATATATCTACACTTTAACAATATAACTACACTTTTATAATATATCTACACTTTTATAATGTATCTACACTTTTATAATGTATCTACACTTTTATAATGTATCTACACTTTTATAATATATCTACACTTTTATAATATATCTACACTTTTATAATGTATCTACACTTTTATAATGTATCTACACTTTTATAATGTATCTACACTTTTATAATATATCTACACTTTTATAATATATCTACACTTTTATAATATATCTACACTTTTATAATGTATCTACACTTTTATAATATATCTACACTTTAACAATATATCTACACTTTTATAATATAACTACACTATTATAATGTATCTACACATATATAATGTATCTACACTTTTATAATATATCTACACTTTTATAATATATCTACACTTTTATAATATATCTACACTTTTATAATGTATCTACACTTTTATAATGTATCTACACTTTTATAATGTATCTACACTTTTATAATATATCTACACTTTTATAATGTATCTACACTTTTATAATATATCTACACTTTTTATAATGTATCTACACTTTTATAATGTATCTACACTTTTATAATATATCTACACTTTTATAATGTATCTACACTTTTATAATATATCTACACTTTTATAATGTATCTACACTTTTACAATATATCTACACTTTTTATAATATATCTACACTTTTATAATATATCTACACTTTTATAATATATCTACACTTTTATAATATATCTACACTTTATAATATATCTACACTTTAACAATATATCTACACTTTTATAATGTATCTACACTTTTATAATGTATCTACACTTTTACAATATATCTACACTTTAACAATATATCTACACTTTTATAATATATCTACACTTTTACAATATATCTACACTTTTACAATATATCTACACTTTTATAATATATCTACACTTTTATAATGTATCTACACTTTTATAATGTATCTACACTTTTACAATATATCTACACTTTTATAATATATCTACACTTTTATAATATATCTACACTTTTATAATATATCTACACTTTTATAATATATCTACACTTTTATAATGTATCTACACTTTTTACAATATATCTACACTTTTATAATGTATCTACACTTTTATAATGTATCTACACTTTTATAATGTATCTACACTTTTACAATATATCTACACTTTTATAATGTATCTACACTTTTATAATGTATCTACACTTTTACAATATATCTACACTTTTATAATGTATCTACACTTTTATAATATATCTACACTTTAACAATATATCTACACTTTTATAATGTATCTACACTTTTATAATGTATCTACACTTTTACAATATATCTACACTTTTATAATATATCTACACTTTTATAATATATCTACACTTTTATAATATATCTACACTTCAACAATATATCTACACTTTACAATATATCTACACTTTTATAATATATCTACACTTCAACAATATATCTACACTTTTACAATATATCTACACTTTTATAATATATCTACACTTTTACAATATATCTACACTTTTATAATATATCTACACTTTTACAATATATCTACACTTTTACAATATATCTACACTTTTATAATGTATCTACACTTTTATAATATATCTACACTTCAACAATATATCTACACTTTTACAATATATCTACACTTTTATAATATATCTACACTTTTATAATGTATCTACACTTTTATAATGTATCTACACTTTTATAATATATCTACACTTTTATAATATATCTACACTTCAACAATATATCTACACTTTTACAATATATCTACACTTTATAATATATCTACACTTTACAATATATCTACACTTTTTATAATATATCTACACTTTTACAATATATCTACACTTTTATAATGTATCTACACTTTTATAATATATCTACACTTTTATAATGTATCTACACTTTTATAATGTATCTACACTTTTATAATATATCTACACTTTTACAATGTATCTACACTTTACAATATATCTACACTTTTATAATGTATCTACACATATATCTACACTTTTATAATGTATCTACACTTTTACAATATATCTACACTTTTACAATATATCTACACTTTTAACAATATATCTACACTTTTATAATATATCTACACTTTTACAATATATCTACACTTTTACAATATATCTACACTTTATAATATATCTACACTTTTATAATATATCTACACTTTTATAATATATCTACACTTTTATAATGTATCTACACTTTTATAATATATCTACACTTTTTATAATATATCTACACTTTTTACAATATATCTACACTTTTATAATGTATCTACACTTTTATAATATATCTACACTTTTATAATGTATCTACACTTTTATAATATATCTACACTTTTATAATATATCTACACTTTATAATATATCTACACTTTTACAATATATCTACACTTTTATAATGTATCTACACTTTTACAATATATCTACACTTTTATAATGTATCTACACTTTTATAATATATCTACACTTTTATAATGTATCTACACTTTATAATGTATCTACACTTTATAATATATCTACACTTTTTATAATATATCTACTTTTATAATGTATCTACACTTTTACAATATATCTACACTTTTATAATGTATCTACACTTTTATAATATATCTACACTTTTATAATATATCTACACTTTTATAATGTATCTACACTTTTATAATATATCTACACTTTTATAATATATCTACACTTTTACAATATATCTACACTTTTATAATGTATCTACACTTTTACAATATATCTACACTTTTATAATGTATCTACACTTTTATAATATATCTACACTTTTATAATGTATCTACACTTTTATAATGTATCTACACTTTACAATATATCTACACTTTTATAATATATCTACACTTTTACAATATATCTACACTTTATAATATATCTACACTTTTACATAGTATTCACTTTTACAATATATCTACACTTTTATAATGTATCTACACTTTATAATGTATCTACACTTTTACAATATATCTACACTTTTATAATGTATCTACACTTTTACAATATATCTACACTTTATAATATATCTACACTTTTATAATGTATCTACTTACAATATATCTACACTTTTATAATATATCTACACTTACAATATATCTACACTTTTACAATATATCTACACTTTTATAATATATCTACACTTTTATAATGTATCTACACTTTTATAATATATCTACACTTTTACAATGTATCTACACTTTTATAATGTATCTACACTTTTATATCTACACTTTTACAATATATCTACACTTTTATAATATATCTACACTTTTTACAATATATCTACACTTTTATAATGTATCTACACTTTTACAATATATCTACACTTTATAATGTATCTACACTTTTACAATATATCTACACTTATAATGTATCTACACTTTATCTACACTATATAATATATCTACACTTTTACAATATATCTACACAATGTATCTACACTTTTATAATGCTTCTTTATAATATATCTACACTTTTACAATATATCTACACTTTTATAATGTATCTACACTTTATAATATATATCTACACTTTTATAATGTATCTACACTTTTATAATGTATCTACACTTATAATATATCTACACTTTATAATATATCTACACTTTACAATATATCTACACTTTTATAATGTATCTACACTTTTACAATATATCTACACTTTTATAATGTATCTACACTTTTACAATATATCTACACTTTTATAATGTATCTACACTTTTATAATATATCTACACTTTTACAATATATCTACACTTTTATAATTTATCTACACTTTTACAATATATCTCCACTTTTATAAAGTATCTACACTTTTATAATATATCTACACTTTTATAATGTATCTACACTTTTATAATGTATCTACACTTTTATAATATATCTACACTTTTACAATATATCTACACTTTTATAATGTATCTACACTTTTACAATATATCTACACTTTTATAATGTATCTACACTTTTATAATGTATCTACACTTTTACAATATATCTACACTTTTATAATGTATCTACACTTTTATAATGTATCTACACTTTTATAATGTATCTACACTTTTACAATATATCTACACTTTTATAATGTATCTACACTTTTACAATATATCTACACTTTTATAATGTATCTACACTTTTATAATATATCTACACTTTTATAATGTATCTACACTTTTATAATGTATCTACACTTTTACAATATATCTACACTTTTATAATGTATCTACACTTTTAAAATATATCTACACTTTTACAATATATCTACACTTTTATAATGTATCTACACTTTTATAATGTATCTACACTTTTATAATGTATCTACACTTTTACAATGTATCTACACTTTTACAATATATCTACACTTTTATAATGTATCTACACTTTTACAATATATCTACACTTTTATAATGTATCTACACTTTTATAATATATCTACACTTTTATAATATATCTACACTTTTATAATGTATCTACACTTTTATAATGTATCTACACTTTTATAATTTATCTACACTTTTACAATATATCTACACTTTTATAATGTATCTACACTTTACAATATATCTACACTTTTATAATGTATCTACACTTTTATAATGTATCTACACTTTTATAATATATCTACACTTTTACAATATATCTACACTTTTACAATATATCTACACTTTTACAATATATCTACACTTTTACAATGTATCTACACTTTTACAATATATCTACACTTTTATAATATATCTACACTTTTACAATATATCTACACTTTTATAATATATCTACACTTTTATAATATATCTACACTTTTATAATGTATCTACACTTTTATAATGTATCTACACTTTTATAATGTATCTACACTTTTACAATATATCTACACTTTTATAATGTATCTACACTTTTACAATATATCTACACTTTTATAATGTATCTACACTTTTACAATATATCTACACTTTTATAATGTATCTACACTTTTATAATGTATCTACACTTTTATAATATATCTACACTTTTACAATATATCTACACTTTTACAATATATCTACACTTTTACAATATATCTACACTTTTACAATATATCTACACTTTTACAATATATCTACACTTTTACAATATATCTACACTTTTACAATGTATCTACACTTTTACAATATATCTACACTTTTATAATGTATCTACACTTTTACAATATATCTACACTTTTATAATGTATCTACACTTTTAATTTAAATAAACTTTAAATAAACTGTTCTAAAGATTTGTGATAGATCGTGTTACTCGACTAATGTCCGTGTGTCTGTGCAGGTGAAGCAGCTGGACTGTGACGCAGCCTCGGCCGACGAGCGCAACAACGCCCTGCACCACCACACGCTGGACACGCTGGACGCTCTGGACGGGCTGGACACGCAGGACATCTACAGCACCCTGGACACGGTGCGCCTCACCTGCCCGCCCGACTACACCCTGACGCTGCGCCGCTCCCCGGACGACGTGCCCCTCATGACCTCGCTGAACCCCGGATCTCTGCCCGTCACGCCCGGGTCCCACCCCGTCACCCCGGCCACACCCATGACGCCCATGACCCCGGCGTCCGTGGTGGGCATGAGGCACCCCCCGCACCAGGGCTACTCCCACCACAGCCCCTACAGCAACACACACCTGCCGCACACGCACATCTCCACGCACACACACTCCACCACGCGCGTATAACCATGGCAACACGCGCACCCTAGACATGTATGGGGTGACATCTGTGCCAAAAAGACTGACTATAGTAGAGTCAAGTTTTTGTTCAGCATGGACTACAGCTAAAATACTAGTTACAATTATCTAAAATTTGGGATATTTATATTTTCTTTTGAGTAGTTTGAACTGGTGTAAATGTTATTTTGCATTTAACAAAAACTTATGAGTGCCATTTTAAAAACTCATCGGAGGCTTGCAGTTTACCATTTGTGTAGTGATGCTTTCAAAAGCCAAATGTAATTTACTGCTGTCAAAAATGATTCAGTCCCTACTTTGTAAAATTCATTAGAGATTATTTTCATTGATAATATCTGTAAAAAGTTTGAAAATGTTCAAAACGGAAATCTCCGTTTTTTGCAATAATTAGGTTTAATTTGTTTATTTCTCTCTCAGATCTTTTAGTGTGTAAGAAAAATACTTTGATGCAAGTCCAGATAAATATAACAGATATACACAGCCATTAACTACATTTCTTGTAACTAGTTCAAACTACTCAAATCATTTAAGTAATGTAGATATTCTTGTTTTGGGATTAATTTGCATTCATTTATCTTTGCAACAAGAAAGATGCAATGTGAATAAGGAAATTATTATGTATTTTGTAGCATTGTAATATGAAACTAAATGCTGTGCCATTTTTGCTAAAGATTAAGGGCTTCACATTCCATAATTAGTAAGAATAACTTTAATGTAAATGTTTATATCCCGTAAATCCCTTTTTGGTGCCCAGACAAATTGAGTATGACACCGATGATGGCAGATTGGTGCTCGTTGTGCTCCTGTAACATTAATCCCATTTATGAATTTTGACCTTCTTTGCCGTGTTCTCACTGTCAGATCTGCTCTGGCTGACTTTCTTTTGTCTTCGTTGAGGAATAATACCTGCACAAACATGGCACACCTCCAACAAATAGATTTTATTGTATGATTAATGTTGGCAATATGGTAGTGCATTGCAAAACACAGAATTGATCCACTAAATCTTTAATGTGATGATTTAAACACAGACTTTGCTACTGAAGACTTAAACGCTGACATTTTCATTACAACAGCTGATAAGTCAACTCAAAGTCAGTTAAGAGTACTCGTATGTGGCTTAGACTCCACTCCAACTATGGGGACTCTAACTATCTATGGGGACAACTCTAACTAACTATGAAGAAGAAGAATTATGAGGACTCCAACTGTAACAACTCCAACTATGAGGACTCCACATGGAATAAGGGGGATTGTTTGGGACTACGGGGACTCTAACTATAATGATTCCAACTTAGGGATGCCAAGACAATTTGGTTCATTGATAATTATGATTCAGATGGAAAGTTGCTGAAATGCAATCATAAGAAGTCATACATAGTAAATAAATAATAGTATTGTTACGTTTTTAGAAGCAAACACATTTAATATACTCAGTGTATACTCTTTTTTTAATGACTCATTCATTTATCAATCAGCTTTATCATTCAGACAGTTTTGTTTTACAAATATATGTTCATATTACCAACCCTTCCAGTGAATGTAAACAAAACACTGCATTCTATTAGCCTGGTGCCATTCCATATGTTCGCACTAATGCATTTTCATTGGTGGAGTTAGCATTAGCCCCCAAACATCGCATACTATGAGAATCCAGATAGAAATGATTACCTCTGCAGAAGATGAAGATGAGGTTGAAGTTAGATATTGACAGTCATTACTAGTAAATGTAATGAACACATGAACAAGAACCATGTGGATACACAATCCACAAACAACAAAACTGCAGTTTTATGTTTGCTGATTCAGTGATGAATGATGAGATAGAGTGTTTACACAGGTACCAGGCTGCGTAGCTGTTCGTGGTCTAAACTGAGGCTATGATCTATAAAACTATGTGAATGAAGTCGTCCAGGTCTGTTCCATGGCACAAGAAAATGCATTTATGTGAACTGGAGAAAGGTTTTCAAAGTGAAGACTTTTACCGCTCATCCAAGTAGCTTCTTCAGCTCAACTGACCACAAACTGTAGAGTATCTTATATCTGTCTGAAGGGAGGAGCTAACTCCACTGAAATGAACACAAGCTAATTGTTTACAGTCATGAGTATCAACTCCTCTTGGTGTGAACTGTCACCTGAGCCATACATAGTATAATCCTTCATGTCTCTAATGGTTCATCTAACTCCTATTAGCATTCTTGGATTAGTCTAGTCTAGTCATTATAAACATATTCAGTCTCAAAAACTTTGTCCAGTTGACAGAATTCAATTTTCTTTTGCTATGTGAATGGAAGAAAACTAATGATTTCACAATTTATGTCCATATTATTGTGAATAATCGTGGAATTATGGTATTTCTTCTCAATAATCGTAACACTAAAATTCAATATCTGGACATCCCTGCTCCTACTATGTCGACTCCAAAAACGAGGATTTAGTTATATATTGTGACTTAAAACTTTACAAATGGTGACTCATAACATTGTGACATAACTTTGTTTGTAAGTAACAAGCTAGCACTAAAGAGAAATCAGCTGATGCTAATATTACCAATATCTACTATTTGCTTAACATTCATGATATTTTTGCAGCAATTACGTCACATCCTCTCGCTGATACGCAACCCAACAATTTTGTTTCTCTCAATTCAAACTGAGCCACCAAAGCACCTAGCTAAACTTTGAAATGTGAATCCATCAACATCCACAGCACTGAAATGAGCTGATTTTTACTATTTACCAAGTATGTAATGTAGTGTTAAAGATAGCAAATACATTATTTACTGATGACTTTTCTACTTCATTTGTACGTTCATTTGATTTGATTTTTTTTATTTTTTTGGCACAAATGTTATCCCATAGCCACAATTCAAACACATGACACAAGAGACTTAAATACCTCTACTAATTACCCTGCAGGATTGTTACCGAGCGGACGAACGAGAGACTTTTTAACTGTAGCAGACTGGAGAGGCGGTCAGCTGTGTGTTGCATGATGGGAAACGGAGTCCAAAGTGGCAGATGCAGTTCTATGCATCGTTCCGACATCCAACTTTGGTCAAAAACACTGGATTTCTGCTTTTTCTACACCAAGGAAGAGAATAATTGTGGATAATTTGATAACATTTGGAGCGCTGTAGAGGAAAACGTGCCAAGCAATGAAGACACACAGACTGCTGATTTCGACTTGAACAACCTGTGAAATGTGAATGTAGCAATTTCTTTTTTTTCCATTCAAAAAGATCAAAAACGGCCCAATCTGCCAAGGATCAACTTAAGCTGAGGAGACGACAGATTCAGCTGCGGATGGAGACGTCTGAACAGGCAGAGAGCGGAGAGGGGATTAGCAAACGACATTAGCGGTGGGAAAAGTTAGCAAAGCCAGTCCAATAAAAGAGGGATTAAAGTCAAAACGATGGGGCGATACGGATTGCAAAGTGTGCCGAAAGTGTCAGGAGCTAGCTTGACTTGCTAGCTTGACGTCTCAACCAATCACTCGTAACCAGCTCCCCTGTTCAACTCTTGTAAATAGAATGGAAAGATACAGATGAAATATATTATGGTTTATAGCATTTACCTTGCTCTTGCATTAAAAAAAAAAAAATACATGACTTATTTAACCACATTATTGCTTTCATTTCAAATATTAATATATTATTGTATAGATGTCCGAAAAGCGCGGCTGGTAGTTTTCGATCTCGCCCAATGTAGTATGTACACAGTACCCTTGTTTCCATGGAGAAGGCTATATTTGCTATGCACAGCCATTCTACTGTATGTAAGCAATTGTTTAATATAGGGTTTCTTTCTGCCATCTTGTCCCATTCATTTGACCTGAGCTAGTACTGTGTAGATAATGCAATTTCGGTTCGAGGATTGAGCACCAGCCAGAATCCATCCCTCCATATCCTCTCCCTTCTTCCCTGTTCCCAAAAGTTAGCCTGAGAACTTGAAAAATATTGTTTTTTAATTTGGGAAGTGTCAAGCGAGGCAGGGTGATGACTCAAAAATAATAGAATGGTCCAGAAGAGTGCTTGGGGGTGCTATTGTAAAATGTATGTGGGAAACAATAGCGGCGCGGTGGTATTTCTGGACAGTGCCAAGCGGAGACTGTCTATTGCTGGTCTCATAGTGGAATTATGGTTATGATTATGTCTATGGATCTGAATGTGTCTATGGTATGGCTATAACAGAATCCACCACAGCGGATTTACCCAAAAACAAAGATGACGTACACATTAAACACCATATGCTTTGTCCACACTAATGCATTTTGTCCTTTATATAATTATTTTTTTATCTGGTTATTTCATTCTGTAGCATAATGTCAAAACTTGTGTTGTATTGTATTAGAGCAGTGTATCTCAAACTGCGGTACTTGTACAATTGGTGGGCTTCTGCTAGTGATATTCACGGTCCTCTGCAAGTTTAGACCTTAAAGTGCGGAAGTTTTTATGATTTTCAAAGTATTAATACCTTTTGTAAAGATAAATAGTTAATATAGATAGTTTTATACCAATCAGGTCGCTGTTTGTGGAGAAAAGTTGAAAAATATGTTGAAAATTACAGGAAGTAAACAAATCGATGATATCACACTGGGGAGACAAATGTTGTGCATAATTTACACAAAAGAAACTTGACCCTTTAAACAGCTAACAGGTAAAATGTGGAAATATTTTAGCAGAATTTGAAATATATTTATTTTAACTGCATTTCAGTTAAATGAGTAGTCCAACCTGTCGGAGGCACTTTAATATTCCTTAGTAATGTTCAAGCGCATAATGATTTTGATCTGTTTATGGACTTGGTTTAGCCTTGGTTTTGACCTGGTCTAGTCTTGATATAGTCTTGCCTGGGGAGAAAGTAAGATCCAATTACAACAACAAATTTGTAGCACGTGTCTCTCAAATGCCGAAGACATCTCGTGTTGCGCTTTAAACTTGGTTTAGTCCTGGTTTAGACCCCGTTTAGTCCTCATTTAGATCTGGTTTAGTCCTTGTTTAAACCTGGTTTAATTCTGGTTTAGACCTGGCTTTGACCAGTTTAGACCTGGTTTAGTCCTTGTTTAGTCCTGATTTAGACCCTGTTTAGACCTGGTTTAGTCCTGGTTTAGATCAGATTTGGACCGGTTTAGACCTGAATTCGTCCTGGATTAGACCTGGATAAAACTTGGTTTAGTCCTGGTTTAGATCTGGTTTCGACCTGGTTTAGCCCTGGTTTAGCCCTGGTTTAGACCTGGTTTAGCCCTGGTTTAGCCCTGGTTTAGCCCTGGTTTAGACCTGGTTTAGCCCTGGTTTAGTCCTGCTTTAGTCCTGGTTTAGACCTGGTTTAGACCTGGTTTATTCCTGGTTTAGACCTGGTTTAAGCTCTGGTTTAGCTCTGGTTTAGTCCTGGTTTAGTCCTGGTTTAGCCCTGATTTAGTAAATGTTGGTTCAGTTCTGGATTGGCAGTTCTGCAGATTTTGTTAAAACCTTTCGTATTATATTTTTCTTATTTCAAAAGCGTTGGCGCTTTGGGCACGTTTCCGGCCCAAAGGACAAAAGTGTCCATTTGATCTGGCCCTGTTATAAAGGAAGTGTGTGGTCGGCTGGCCAGGCAAGATTTAGACTGAGAGCTGAGTGAACCAAAACGGCACCAAATTGTAAAGCCGTTATAAAGCATCAGGAAATACTTTATTGAATATTCCTTTTCAGTCTGCCTGGATTGTTTTAGTCGTGGCCCTGATTCTTCTCAGAAAGACAGATTTGATGAGAAAAGTTGGAGAACCACTGCTTGATTTCCTTACAGTCTTACAAAAAAGCTTGATTCTAATATAAATCTTATTCAGAAGATGTATGCTATGTTTGCCACTTATAACGGAAGACAAAATGCATTAAGTATGAATACATTGCTACACATGTGTTCTCCAGCTTTGTCTCTGAACACAAGTGCATTAGTGTGGACCTGCCTTACACTCTGCAGTCGCTGGTTTGGCCGAGGCAGAAACCTTTGAGAATAAATTACCGTCTCATATCCAACTCAAACAATATTAAAATAAAACTGCTACACGGGCGGATTTTTAATGGTCAAAAGCTGCATTTGGTGATTCGGAGCGAGCTGAAATCTGCTGACCCGAATGAAGCCAGCGCCCCGGCCTTCTGTTTTATCATAATGAATTTCACCAGATCAATCCTGGGCCGATCCATAAGGAGAAGTCATGTATCCGAGATGGAGCACATTTGGGTCTGTCAGAGCAGATGACGGATGCTGTCTGTGGTGGATTCAGTTACAGCTACAGTAAGATGCTGTCCCTGTGTGCAACAAGAAGAGAGAGAAACTCAGACGACGAGAGCTGTGTTTGCATATGGTATTTCAACATGTTCTTTTTCCAAAATATCAAAATTGTTTTTTTTTCTGGCCAGCATTGCGATTGCGATTAGATTTGCAGTTGTGTTTTGAAGGACACACATTCTGCGTGACTTTTTGGAGCTTTAAACCATGTTCTGACAATGTTCCTCATCAAAAACACGCCTGAAGTTGCATTCACGCTGTTTTGAGGTGTCAAACACACTTCCTGCGGAACTCCCTCGATCTGGGGCGTATTTTCGGATCATCTACGTCACTTATCAGAGAATCTTCTGCTGTTGTTAGTCCTTAAATCATCGCTAAACTTGTTCTGAGCATTTCTGCCTCTAAACACGTTAACTGCTGCAGCAAATCCGCGTCATAACATCTTTTCAGCCCTAACTTCACTAGATTGTGTATAGCTCTGGCACCATGGATGCACTCAGTAAGTGTCGTTTCATAGTGACTGATGAAAAAAGTCATTGGATGAATAAGAAACTTAAAAAAAAAAAGTGATATGGCAAATTTAAGGCACTCAAGAGCCTGTTTAAAGGCTAACAGCAGTATGAAAAATGCAGATTTTTTTTCCTTTAACTGTTGAATTCTGTTCAATGTTCACATTTGACCCCCGTCCAGGAGCATCAGCGTCTGAGAGACAAAAGAACTCATCCAAAGAATGAATTCCATTTCAGAATATGTTACTACATATTTAGCTGTTTACAAAATAATTAAATAATTGCCGTCATTTACAACCACTGATTCGATACAGTAAATGTGATAAATCAATAATGGAAACATTGTCTCATGTTAGCGTTAGGGCTGTTGTCGACTAAAGACATTCTTGGTTGAATAAAGACCTTCCCTATCGACCGATTAATCGACTAAAGGGGTGCGTGGCAAAAATATATCAAAACTATAAAGTATCACTATGTATTTGTCCCAAACAGAAAAGTGATTCAAAATGTTCAGCTAACTCACTCCATATCTTCTCGTTTTTGCTACGTGTATAATTTGAATCTTGATAAAATGATTGGTCGACTAAAACAAATCTTGGTTGGCTAAGATTCCATCGACCAATGAATCGACTGAGTGCCCCAGTATCTAGCACTGTCACCAGAGCAAAAAACTATTTAACAATTCAAATGTAAATATATATCTTTTGAATGGTCAAATGGTGCGTTCCACGTAACTAGTAAGTGGAATATTTACCTCTAACTTTAAAAAATGCCCTGGAACGCTGCTTTAACTGGTAAATCCCTCTTCACACACGAGATGTTACTGCAATAATAATCATTACCAGAAGTGAAGCTGAGCGATTAACCACCACATAAACCATGCAAACGTGTGTTACAGGATAAATCAGAAAGTAATCTGTTATTACAGTTAGCATTAGCCAAACTGTTTGCATACGACTTCATTCAGCTGAACGCTCCAAAGTCAAAACTCGTTTCTTTCAAGTGGGAAGTAACTTCCCAATGTCTGGGACGCAGCATAAGTCATCACCCACAGGAAACCTGGAAGACTGGATGTTGCTGGTCAGATCAAACATTTAAAAAAAGAAAAAAAACAACAGCCCCTGAGGAGCCCCTCGGCCGCTCGTGCCGGGCACATGTTGTGGATCTAATGCAAACCCAGCTCTGTTAACCCCTTCCCCTCCAGGCTCATGTGTGTCTGTGTCTGCTCTATGTAACCTCCACACCTCTGTAACGCCACCTGACATTTTTGTTCGTCTATTGATACAGAAAAGAAAGCTGAAAAATGTGGATGGCAAAGAACTTTTTTTCTTTTCAAAAATGATATAAAATAATATTTAGAGGAAGTTTGATTTGAGTATTTTTTTCATATGGGTTTAGGACTCAGCGAGTGGCTGGATTGTGTCAAGCATAAAACATTTCTGCTGCATTTTTGAAAAATAAAATATCAGTATTTTACAAGTTATGAGCTTTCAGTGTGTGTTTATTATAATAACTAGACTTTAATTTGCTTTAATGAAGCACAAATAAAGACATTCATAATGAACAAAACATTTGAATGACTCAGGCTTAATAACTAATTAATAATAAAACCTTAATAAAAACCTTATTGAAGTAGTTACTAAACTGAAGTAAATCTTAACAAACTATTTGTTCATTATGAAGGATAATGTTTTATGAAGGCTAATTAAGCAAATACATTGTTTGAAAGTGTTACCTTTAATCCTCTTTGTAAAACAGTAAGTTTATTCTTATTCTTGGCAGATGAACACTTGTTTGAATGAGCCTAAAGATATTTCATCAAAAATATATAGATTCATGTTAGAACGTCTGCTCCAGAGGACGCTCTCCTGTGATTGGTCAGTCAGAGTGAAGGAGTTCAGGTTTTAGTTTAGTTTTAATATTAAATATACGTTTGGAAACGGCAAGATCAAGCTAGTTGTTTTCTGTGGTGGCAATAAATAAGTATGATGTGATGAATACAAACAAAGTATTATCATAAATGTCCTTAGGGCAGACTATGAAACAGGAAATACAGCACAATATTTAATGAAAGTAACCTTTGTGGTCTTCAAATGTGCTTCATGTCACTCCATCAGAGCTGCCAGTGTCAGCCGCAGGACACTGGACTTTATTCAGTTGTACCTCAGACGTCACACACCACCAAACACCAAGTCCTTATCCAGACCGGGCCGGGTGCAGAACTCACGCACACGGCCTTTTAACAGTGCAGTCAGGTGCTCGTGTTTGATTAAAGGTGAATAACTAGTTCTAAAGCTGGCATACCTTATTTTCAAAGAGTGAAATAGGAAGATATTTACACTTTTTAAATTTAACCATAGTTCCTAGCTGCCACAAACCCTTTGGCCAATGAATTGATACAAAAAAGTTAGATTTACATAGAAATAAAACTGGTCTCACAAACATGAGCCTTTTTGCCTGTGGAGGTGTGGACGTGTTGGGCCTGTTCACTCTCCCTCAGGGCTCTGTGCCTGGGAAAAGGTCCTAAACACATGGTGTTATTGAAGTTATATTTCGTTTTACCATGTCATCCTTCCATGTCCCAAAACACTGAACAAATGGTCTTTTGAACTGGTCACCTTTGGCGCATCACTATTATTCCAATAGGTTTTTAGCCTACTGCTTTTTCAGACGGAGCCGTGAACAGCCAACACGCTCTCAGCCCAAAACATATTTGAGCGTCGCAGCAGACTCTTTCTACCAGGTTTGAGATCAATACAATTTCATTTCAGTGTTATGTGCAGACATTGCATTGTGGGCTGACTTTGTCACGTAGTGCTGCTTTTACAATACATTCTACAGAAAAAGAAATTTAGAAAAGAATAATGTCAGGTACCTCAACTAATACTTGTAGTGGGGCAGACCTGAGTCAGACTGTGACCTCGTGGACTGGCTCTGTCCTCCTGATGGTCGTACACTTCACACACTTGTGTCCACGGCAGAGTGTCTTCATCAGGCCCTGGCTCAGAGGCGGAGCTCTCATACACCAAACACAACTCATGTCTCCTTAACAAATAACACCTAAATCGTACCTTTATTAAACGTTTTAATCATGAAGCCGATCTCAGCGATTCACAAAAAGATGTTCAGTAATTCTAAGTTTGGCTCTGAGGCATGCAGTGTTGAGAAGTAACTGAACACCTTTCTTTAGACGGTGTTCAGAATGTTGTTGTTGTTGTTGTTGTTGTTTTTTTTATTATGAAATTTAGGCTTTACTGCAATCAATTTGGGAAAACACATTCTTCTCATCACTGGAGGGGTGGCTGAACTATTTCTGTTTCTCCTTAGCTTTTGCTGCATGTTTTACGCCTCTACGCCCAATATTTTGAGTGTTGTCGTTGATAAACAGGAAACTACTGATGCTAACATGTGCTAGCTTTGTCTTTGCTAAGTCTGTGGCTCAACATACAAGCCTCAGTGGAAGTACAGTGGTTTATCACAAGATCAAGTCAGTGTTTGGTGAGAAATGATTCTTTTCTGTTATAACAGGTTTTTCTTAAATGGTCCAGTTGGTTCAATTAAAGGAGACTTTTTTTGAGCTTTTAACAATGTTTTAACAATGTTCCGTCATCAAAAACACACCTGGAGTTGCATTTAGCTTCATTCACCGAGTTTGAGGAATGCTAGTTAGAAAATCCGTTCCCTTCGACTGTCAAAAACACTCCCTGCTGAACTCCCTCTATCAGTGACGTTTTTTTGCCACTTATCTGAGAATCTTCAGCTGCGTCCTTAGCTCGTTCGGAGCATATTCTGCCGTCTAAACATTAGCATGCTAAACGCTCTGTATCTGCTCTGGGGCAACACAGATTTTACTTGAATGAACTAGTTCTGTTTTTCAGGTTTGGGTTTCAGAACAGTGAAAATTAAGTATAGCCCTTTTAAGACAGGAAACTTTCAGACGGTACCAACCCGCTCCAAAGCAAACCAGTAAATTAAAACACCGGGGCTTGGATTTTGTTCCACTCCTCTCCCTGTGTGTGTTTTGTACTTCCTTTATGACAAAAATCACATTGTTTTTCAGGTTCCGTCTTTCAAACTGACTCTGTAATATACGGACAGTGTGTCTAATGTCAAACGCTCTTTCTCTGGCTCCCTTCTCGCTTGGCTCCCGGCGCCTCATGATGAACCATTAGTGAAGTCACTACTGCAGCACAATGTGAGGACATCCATGTAAATCACTGCCCCGGACCCGAGTGCCAGCTGGCCCCGGAGACCCCGCGCCGCGCTGATGGGTGGCTGCCGTCCAGAGCAGATTGATGTCCGCTCCGTTGTGTCCTCACTCTAATCCCCTTAACCAGAGCTAACGGCGCTTAATGTGATTTAGTGTCAGCGGCGCGTTAGCCCTAGCGCCGTTAGCTTCCAGTCGAGTCCTGACCGGGAGTCTTCTGTGGGACCACGAGGAAGAGCGGGACATCGGAGACATGCTGGGAGAGTCTGATGGGTGCTTTGGACTTTTTGGTGGGTGTTTTGTCATGTTTTACGAACAGGTCGAACTTAATAAATTATTGAAAACTACAGCTGCAACTTCAAAGCAGCGCCGTGTACAGAGAAAATGTGAAAACCTGATGTCCATTTGGTCGACCTGGGTTTGACCTGGTGTAGTTTGTGCATTGGTTTTGCATGGACCTGGTTTGTGGTGTTCAAGGTCCAGGTTTAGCCCTCTTTAAACCCTGATTAATACCTGAGTTCTGTTTCATAAAACTAGAAAACTGGTTTACGTTCTAAATCAGCCTCAAATGGTCATTTCAGTTTCATGATGAATACTGGACGTGATGGAAAATGTGTTACTTTTAGTAGTCATTTGGTGCTTTGGTTCTTGAGACGATTCTATAAGCAGAATGAGCCTCACATTTGAGTTGCCAGTTCCTATGACCAAAACCAGTTGGAAATGTAACTAAATCTGAGCAAAGAGGGTGAAGGAGGCTGAAGGTGGACGTTCTGACGGCCCTATTGGGAGGTCAGTGTGACAGAAGGCGGGTGCAGGTGACAACGCTCAGCTGCAGCCGCCTTCATGGACCACAAAGTCTAAATGTGCGATGGAAAATGCAATGCTCTGAACAGGACAACAGACTGGCAGCTGGTTGGACCTGGTCTGTTACAGTCAGATTGTGACGCCTGCAGTTCAGTGCCGTTTCTCTTCTTTTTTCATTCGTGTCATCTACTTTTATATCATCTCAGAGGGTTCAAATGAGACAGAAAAGGCACAGGGGGTTGTTCAACACAGACATGATATCAGGGGTGTCCAAGGGCTGCATTTTGAAACATAAACAGAGCAGAAGGCCACAAACGACAGGACAATGAAGTGAGTCATTCCAAATTGTCATAGTTTTGATGAGCCACACCTTTAAGAAGGCTTGGGACACTGATTTGAAGTCTCTATAACATCATAATGTTTGTTATTTAGGTTATGATAGCAGACTTTTTTTGTCCAATTTTACAGTAAAGATTACCACTTGGGTTATTTGGGCTGATGTAGCACAAAACAAAAACAAAAATGGTCTGAGGGCCACATTTGTTGGACACCGCTGTTGTATTTGATCTTGCTGAGCTAAATGTCATTTTGACCATAGAATCCCTAAGCTTCTTGTTCTTTTTTCTTTCCTCTTGTGATGTGCGCGTCAGTCTGTGAGGAAACATGAGCATTCACAAAGTTATATTTTAGTAGAGGTTTTATTGAACACTTCAAATGCCTTCATCTTGAGTGCAGGCTGTTCTCCTCCGAGCTGAAGCCGTCTGCTCTCGCTGACAGTCCAACAGGAACAGGTTGTGCTCACGTGACATCACAACATTCCATCCGCCAGCAATATTTAACACAGATGGAGCAGCTAAAGTGAAGAGTGTTCAAATGCAGTTGTAGTACAGTGAGTTCTTGGGTCTAATTAACTCAGAAATCATCCTGTTCAGCATTTGTGAATTTACCTTTGACATATTTCACGCCAAAGCCCAGTGTTATCAACAGGGAAAAGTGGCTCCTGCTCCATCTGAGGTTATGACATCATCACTTTCCAGAACGTGAAAGGAACGTATCCTCCTCATTCCGTCCCGCCCACTTTTGCCTCTTTTTGCCACAGATCCGCCCTCCTGGTTTGACGAGAACCCCGCTCGTGTAAATGGTGAATGAGGGACAAGTCTCTCGCTAAAACATTATATAAAGTAGATTGATTTGTGCAAAATGTTTAATGTACATGATCAACAACAAGTCACACTGCAGCGATTTCCTGGACGGCCAGGAAACGGCTTTTTAGTCCGTGTAGAACTTATTTTCTTTAGAGCTCGTCTGCTCAGAATAAGGTGAATAGGCCTTTTGAAAATGTGATGTCATCAAAATTCCAGAATGGAGGCGACTGGAGGCAGAATGAAGTTGACTGTAAATTTTTCAATGATTAGCTTAGATTCTACTGATTAACCAATATTCTACTGGTTTTAAATGTTTGTGTTGGACAACATCAACACATTTGAATTTTCAGGGTAGAAAGGTAGTTTGCGTCTATAACAAACGATGGACAAAATACAATTTTCTAGCCTTAAATTGTATTTTAGCTTCAAAAGAATCTAATTTATGGAATAGTATCTAATATATCTCTAAATAAAATGAAAAACTATAATGGGCTCATTAGTCAGTATTTTTCCAATAAAACCCATAAATCTGTATCAGATAAGAGTTGATCATAATTTCCAGAATGTAAAATACAATAATAAATGTGTTTACAGCAGCTCTGATGTCACTCACATGTGTCTGAGGCTTTTACTGACACAGAATCATCCCAATGTTTCATATGTTGTGATATTCTGAGGTTAAATCCCGTTTCTCCAGTGAAATCACATTGTGTTCCACTTCACTTTTGCCTCCATTCCCAATTTAGAATGTTTTTGTTTAAAAACTTTTAAATGGTCTCTTCTGCTCCTTTGACACACCTAATCTCAGATCTGACTGCTCTCTGACTGGTCTCTACTTAAATCACGCCCCAATCATGAACCAGTGCTAGAACACTTGGATGCCTCTATCTGCAGGTTAAAAGGCTCTGGACACACGTTCTGTTGTGATTGTTGGGATTTTTTTTAAACCAATAAGAGCACATGATACGTACTGTTAATGTTCAGTCTATGTTTTCTTACTGTTTCTACATTTTTATTATTCCACACTTTGGGGATGAATAAAAGTCATTCTGATTCTGATCTGATTCCAGTTCAGATTTATTGTTTATTCCTGGGAAATAAAATCATGATTGAAGTCCAAATGTAGCCCTTGCATTCTGAGTAAACACAATGCAAAATCCTACAATGAGCTCCAATCCCGGCCTGTAGCTCTTCAGCGTCGTGAAGTCTGGAGGAGGAGTCTGCTGATTGACGTGCAAATCAGAGAAACGCGTGAAAACAAAGCAAAATTGGAAGGGGGAAAAAATAACACTACGGACTGAGAAACAGCAAAAACTTCAACAGAATCAATGCACCAGAAACTCTAAATTCCGTTTGTGATTCATTGATTCTCTGAGGTGAGAAGTGGGCAGCTCCATCCCACAGAGAGGGCGGCTCAGGCTGCACTCTCCTGCTTCTCTGTGCGATGATGGAGCGCTTGCTATTTTAGAAAGCATATTAGAGCCATGATTACTCCGAAGGTTGTGTTATGTAATGCCTGGTGGTGGTGAGCCGGCAGCACAGTCTCCATCACTGGAGCAGGCACCAAACCACCACGGCAGGCTCCACTCCAGACGGGATGTTTACCACTCCATTTATGAGGGGAGCTTTGGCATAAACATCTGCTTTATTGGACGTCCTTCTGGAGTCTGACCTTGGATTTTTGTATTCACTCATGTCCATTTTTAAAATTAAGGCAAGACACTACACTGTAAGAAATTGCTGTAGTTTCTACAGTAATTTTTTACAATAACATATTGTATTCATAATTTACATGGTTTACCTGTATATTGCATTGCATTGTGGGTAAAAAATAAATTACAGTTAGTAATAATGTTTTTTACAGTAATATGTTGTTAGATTACAGGTAACTGTGCTTTAACTGTAATCAGTAGCATATTACAGGTAAATATTGTTGCTGCATTCGTGGTGAGCACATGGTGGCAGGTTGTGAGCTGACAGAAGTGCAAGATTTTTCAAGTTTTATCGTGTCCATCCACACTCTAACTGGTAAGATAATCATTATTTACTTACAAAATAAACACGAACGTTAACTTAGTAATTATATTTCTGTGGTATTACACCTATTGCAGGTGAATCTGTCGCAATGTTTATGACAAATACTTAAGCAGTTGTAAAACAGAATTATTGTGTTTTTTAATGGGGCCAGCTCGAGTCGATAGATTTTTTAAAGATTGCGATGCTGCCAGAGACTTTATATTAGCGCGAAACAACTTCTCGTCTGTTCCTTCAATTGAGCACAGAAATAATTCTCTCGCCATCGTGAGTACACCGGGGCCAGGAGCAGCAGGTATCACTGTGTGTTCAGAGCTCTCCAGTCTGCGCAATGCACTTTTGTGAGCTGATTAGTTTGTGTTCTAATGGTTCTAATATACGCGTAAGTTACCGCAGCGCCAGCCACGCTCTATCGTCTATTTAATGTTGTTGGCTTTAGACCACCTGAATGCCATAGACCCGGCTCCACCGCTCCAGATCGTCTTGTTCTCTCTTATTCGGGGAAAAAACGTATTTTGGTAAAACCGCTCCTCTGCTTTCCACTGCCCCTGTCTCGATGCACGGATAGAAGCGCGAACCATGCGCCAAACCCGGACAAAACCAGATTTAACTAACTCCACGCTGTAGTCAGCCGAGGACAGAGACATGCAGATATCACATAGTTTCATGACAGTTAACAAAGCCTCTGTATTTGTCCCAAGCAGCTTTTGATGTCTGGAGAGGCTGCACTTTAAACAATCCGTTTAGTTTTAATCTATTACAATTTGCTTCGAAGCCACAAATGTATTAAATGATGAAACAAATTTTAAAATACACATGCCACGGTTATGGTAATACACAAAGTAATTCATTCATTCATTCATTCATTTTCTACCGCTTATTCCCGTTAGGGGTCGCTGGTGACTGGAGCCTATCCCAGTGACTTTGGGCCTTAGGCGGGGTACACCCTGGACAGTGGCCAACTCGTCGCAGGGCTGAGACAGAGAGACAGAGACATTGACAGACAACCATTCACTCTCACATTCATTCACTAGGGACAATTTAGAGTTCTCAATTAACCTACACAGTCATGTCTTTGGACGGTGGGAGGAGCCGGAGAACCCGGAGAGAACCCACGGTAACACGGGGAGGACATGCAGACTCCACCCAGAGAGATCGTGTGATGTTTATTCTGTGAACTGTGGTGCATTATATTCAGATGTGGAAATTTGTTTAAACAAACCACACTGATGCACTGATGTCACACTGATGACATAAATGTTGTGGCATCACAGATGCAAAATTGTGAAGTCTTGTAAGAAATGGGCATTTGATGTTGCAAATTCAAAGCCCTAAAATAACGTTCTTAGTTCATTGATAAGAAATGTATGTGCATTATACTTTTATTGTAAAAAATGTGTTACTATCAAAAATGTTTCTTGTGACCATAAGTATAAACTGTTCCTGTCCTATTGAATTTACTGTCAATTTGTTTCAATCTAAGAGCCCTAGATACTCTCAATATGGAAACAGAACATTTATTATACTGTATGGTTCAGAGATTGAATGTATTTAATTAAAATTTGTTTATATTGTTAACTTTTTCTTGATGACAAATGGAATAATAGCATTATTTTTTCATTTTTTCAGAGTATCTTTTAATTGAAAGAATCGTCACAGACGGGACACTATTCTACGTAGCAGGTGCTGCCACCAGTTGGGATTTTTTTTTGCATTTAAAGTTAGCCATAATACCCCAATGTATCACTGCAAACAATGCACCTATGAGAGCCAAACTATTGTAGGTTTTACTCGTCATATGAAACTTCACAGTAATACCCCAAACTGCCCTTTCACGTGTGGTGTACTTGACTGTAGCCGTTCATTCCGTAATTTTGCTGCTTTCAAGTCTCATATTTAAAGCAAGCAAACTTAAAGCAAAGAAAGGTGTGACACATTGTGTTAGGTTGTTTGTATATTTAAATTTGTTAATCTCTAATAAAAAATGTTTTTCAACTTTAGCCTCATCTTTGGTATTTTTGACAAATGATGTTATTTGCAATGTTACTAAAAAGCTAATTGACAAAAAAGGGAAAAATAGTTAGCAGTAAGAAAATGTAATGTCAAATACCAGCTAATTACTGGCATTTTGAGTTTCCTAGTAAATTCTGTAAATTGAAGAATACAGGAAAATATTGTACGCTACAAAGCAGTTAATTGCTGGTTTTCACAATAACAGTAGATAACTGTAAAATAAAGCCCAGCAAAAACCTGTAAATCAAAAACTGTTATATATTGTAAATTGGTTTTACAGTAATAAACTGAAAAGTTACAGTACATTATTGGCAACTTTTTTGCCAGGTGTTTACTGTAAAATCTACAGGCAATTTCTTACAGTGTACAAGTGAACAGGAAAACATCTTCAATTTAAAGATATCAATTTGAAACGCCTGCTGTAGTTTACTCACATAAATGTAAGAAAAAAAATATTGCAAGTTTTTCATCATGTCATCTTTTAATATAGAAATTACGCATTTTATGTGTAAAAATGGCCAAAATTACACACATTTGGGACAATTAAATCTGAAAAATGGACAGAACCAGGTTTAATGTCTTCATTTTGTAACATATTAGTTAAAACTTTACAGAGGGGATTTTGGATTTCTTATTTAGTTTTTGAATTAACTAGATTGGACTGAAATTTCTCCTAAAAATTCTTTTTTTGACTTAAAACTTCAACAAATCAGAATTACATATATAAAAATCCCTCTGTACGTTTCCTCAGAATCTTGTTGAGTCCAGATTGTACAGTTTGATGTAGGATCTACTTTAAGGCTGATCTTTATGTCTCGAGGGAGAAACATGCATTTGAACTCACTTGGGATGTGGTCATGTGTGGGAATCTTTTTAATTCACTGTAAAGCACTTTGTGTTACATCTTTGTAGAAAAAGTGCTTTATAAATAAAGTTTGATTTGATTTGGTTTGAAGTAGTGCCTGGATGAACTCTCTCTACAAAATAAACTGAATTGAATTGAGTGAAACAACTCGTTTTTTTTTTCTTTGCTATCAGAACGTCATGACAGGTGAACACCTGACAGAGAATGACACTGAATCCACTTTTTGCACAGATTTAAAGGCATATGGTCCTACGCTTTTGATCAGCTGCAGAACAGACTATTTCAGTTTAATTGTTGTTTTCAATAATACTTTTACTACTTTACTTACTTTTTTTATTTTTTTGTCTGACTCCTATTTCTTGTTGCTTATTGAAGCTTACTCCAACCATGCAGAATGTGACTTTTGCCATTTATTCAACTGGTCTTGAACTTTTGATTGGGTCTGTATCAACCAGTAATTAATATCTGACTACGCTCACACACGTCGGGACAAAAGCTCCAGCTCCACTTCTACACTGGACATCACTGCATTCATCCTGAGGTTGTGGTCCTTGCTAGTGAACAGAACGTAATGGTTATCTCTAAACGTCATTAAAGAGTGGACTCTGACTGATTTTATTATTGGTGATAACAGAATTCCAACTTTCCGAGATTAAAAACCACATGAATGCATGAAAGTCAGAGCCCCGAATTCTAGGAAACCCGAGCTCCCGATGTCCACATGAGCGCAGCACAAACGCTTCACATGGTGCAGTGGCATTTTCTCGTGTTTTAACAAACAGGGTTAATGTGCAGTTTAGTGGTCTACACTCCACAGATACACATACAGGGCCGCTGCTAGCTTTTTTGGTGCCCTATGCAAAATGTCTTGATGGTGCCCCCCCCACCCCGCATTAAATGACCAAACCCACAATTACTTTCATTTCTTACCATGTTCATTTTATTATCTTAAATTAAATACACAATATATAGTACTATAAACACAAGATGGAAATGTAAGTTGCCAACAAAAAATATTAATAAATATCTTAAATAACTAAATAAAACTTAAATATTCAAGAGTAAAACAAATACCACCCAATAAAAGTGCAAATACGAATATAGATAGAATCATCCAACAAGTGAAGTATATGTAAACATTAACAGGCTCCTACAAATGTGTACGTCTACATTTTCTAGCTGCAAAGTTGTTTATCAAGTCATCATATGAGAGCTTCTGTGCCAATTGGTGGTGAGTTCAAAGGGTAAAAGAAACGAAATATTCGTAACTGTAAATGATTACTACTACTACAATTTATTTATTTATTTTTTGCAAAAAATGAATAAAAATAGTTTATTCAGCTTTAAGAAATGCACAGGAACTGTTGTCATTGTGAATGTATCATTGGCATCATATTTATTCACGGATTAAGTGCAATAAAAGCCCACGCACCAAATGTCCCGTAAACGCCTCAGAGTCAGACGTTAGCTGCAGAGTGGCAGGTAATAGGCTCCTCCCTCTCTCTCGTCTTCATCATTCTCTCAAACTTTGCCTGGGGTCTTGGCCATCCCTGTTCTCTGAGGGAGGAGCCGAGGAGGAAAGAGAGAGAGCCCTTGGCGTCGCGGTTTTATTAAATTACGTGCATGCGCTTCACTTTGGCGAGCGCCGCATTCCGGCGCATCCGGCGCCGCATGCGCCACGTGTGCACCGCTCGTTTTCGCCACGGCACGGCCGATGTGGTGCCCCCTCAGAGCACTTGGTGCCCTACGCGCTGTGCGTTACGTGCTTTATGGAAGTGGCGGCCCTGTACACATACATTTAATTTAATAATTCTGAAGTGCCCTGACCAACTTTGTACCAAAAAAGAAAACAAAAGGAATCGCCACGGCCAAATGTAAAGAACCAGATGGGTGGTGTTTCAGTGGGAGTGTGTCATGGTGTCATTTAAACCAAAAAATGTGCCTTGAAAAACACAGGTCTAAAACAACTATTTTTAACCACAGGGCCGGGGCCCAAAGTAGAGCACCTCCTTGAGGGCCACACAATAATAGAATAGAAAAGACAATAGATTTGGCATGAGATTGGGCCCCATGTTACTTAGAAACAGTTGAGCCTGGAGGTCAAAGGTTAAGGTTACTCATTCCATCGAAGGCCTGCATTGTCATTGTTTATGTGCACCTGCATGTGCACCCGATTTTTAATGTTAAATATTCAAAACGCATTTACACAGCAGCGTGCTTCTTTTACAGAGGGTGACTGCACATCCCTATTCACCCGGGACGGTCCCAGTGTGGAGCTCTGTGTCCCCGTCCCAGCAGATGTGTCCAAAACCATTTATTTGTCCCAGTTGTCCAGTTTTTTTTTTTTGTAACAATTTGATATCCCCCCAACAATAAAGAGAGGAATGTCAATTTCACTGTCATTTCCAAAATAGTGAAACATATTCTTAAAAATGATAACTCAAAAACACACTAATAGAAGTCTCTCATTATATATATATAAGTCATGAAAGAGGTGTGAAGGAGCCGTGAGTGCAATAATGTGCTTAATTATCCACTCATTATACAATTTTATTGTCTAAATCCAACCCAGGAGTGTCACAGTTTTAAATTTGAAAATGTGGTAACCCTAACTTTTACAAACCCCAGTGCGTCAAACGAGGGCACCGGACCTCCCCACAGTGACACATGCAGGCTCGGGTCGCAGCTCTTCTGGTCTCAGTTTTTGAATCTTTAACACTCTCACTTAATCTCAAGAAATTAAAGTGCCGTTTTGGAATTTGAAGTTGTTAGGATTTCTTTATTTATCTTGAGCTGCATATGAAACACAAACATAAGATGGTACAGGAGGGGATGCTGTACAATCCATACAAGTCCATGATTGACAGAAAACATTGGTTCTGGAAATGGAATGAGAAGAAGTGAGACTTATTTGAACCCACCCCAGTGCCAGAAAATATGTTTAAAGAGAAACAAAGAAAATCTGCTTCCTTTTCAATCTAGACCTAAGCAATCATTAAGCCTATACCAGGAGGCCTGAGCATAATGCATGTCCATTTATAAGGGTGGAATCACACATTTTTACACTTTACCACAGGTAACTTTTTAAAATACCAACAATAGTCATCAGAAAATACTGCAATGCTAAGATAACTCATCTAAAGAACATCCAACATGGATAAGCAGTTAGACCACGTTCTACTGTTTATAGACAGATTTAAAATGCTTTGACACTGAGTCCCAGGCCTGAATTGTTCCACAGTACTTGTCTAATAAATGTTACGGGTCCCAAGCACCGCGGCTGTAGTAATGTTCTAATCTGTAAAATACGCAAAATATTAAGAGCAATGAAGAGACTAAACGATATAAATAAAATAAAATAATAAAAAATGATCTGGTGACTAAGTTTAGGAGCACCACATAAAGCTGTTATTGACATGAAAATAACAAAAAAAGTTGGGTATCATGGTATGCACTGCCTCTTTAGCCAACAGCAAGACGAGCCAGGTTTAACTATTTAACTTGTACTTTTATACATTAGAAGCTCTTTGTTGTCTACACCTGGAAACAAAAGCAACAATAAAATGAAATCAGTGTCATTCCAAAGGCTTTCTAAAGAAAACTAAATCCCACTTGAGGCCAAAAAGATTAGCCTCTCATTATGCACCATAATGCACTGTAGAAAGTGTTCATTCTTGTTTTCCAGGCAGTTTTATACATATTGTACATGTTAATGATCTGAAACACTAACCAAGCAGAAGCACTGAGTGATCATGTTCCACGTAGCGCCATTAGCCATGCATGCTAACCTCTGGCCTGCGTGCGCTGCTGGTCGCGGAGTGTGGCGTGAGCTAGCTTCAAGCATAAACAGGGCAGTCACGTCCGATTGTGAACGGGCCGATCAACACACGCCAGGAAGGACACTCATCATTCAGTGGGATTTAGCGCGTCGTCGGTGTATGCGGCGCTAACAGGAAATACTGCCCAAGAGGAAAGGAATGCGAAAATTCTGTGGTTAACCCTTCATGACCTCAAAGTCATTCATTTTCAGTTGTTGTCAAGTAAAAATGAAGAGCTTTTGGTCAGTTCAATTTGTAATTTCTGCAGCCGTCGCAGGTCAAACAAAATGCACGGCAGGAAGTCTTGAAAACGAATGGTCAAACAAAATGTCTGAATTTCAAACACTTTGTCCAGATGAATGCCTTTGAAACTTTTGTTCTATCGCTGCTTTTCTCAGAAGTCCAACACCTTCTTGCTGTGAGCTGAGAATGGTAACCATGGTTGCCAGGTTTTCAATGATCTACAAGTGACCAAGGCTTTGAAAAACAGCCCAAAACAAGCGACCAGATCCACACAAATAAGAGAAAAAAAGAAGCAATGTTTGCATAAAGAACAACTTAACAACATTAACGGTCTGTCTTTCACTTCACTGGGTATTAACGTGAAACAGAACTGAGAAATGGCTAAAAGTTCTTTTATGATGCAAAGGTGCTCAGGAGTAAGCCGGAAAAACAGAACAGCCGCTAGTCGCTAGTACAGCCCCAAAGCATTCAAGAGCACGCACTTTGTGTCTGATCCTACAGCACCTGGACCGGCTGAATGAAGCTAAAGCAACGTGATAGTTTAAAGTACATATGACAGGTTTTCTCATTTTGATTGTATTTGGTGTATTAATGCCTATTGTTCATAAAAATCTAGTTTTACACAAATTGAGTAGTAGTTGTTGACAGGAAATTGCATCACACCAGGGAGACTCATTCCATCAAAGGTTTTGCATAATTTACTTTGATATGATAACTTTATAACTTTTTTATCCTTAAAACATTATTTCAACAAAATAAAAGGTGTTTACATGTGTTTTAGCCCAGTGTGCAAAATCATTTCCTAGTATGATGTCATCATTAGCCAGACGTGTGCTTTGTTTAAGTCGACTGGTTCCTCCGGGTGTGTCAGACATGTTGTGTGCCCTTGTGCAGAGAGCAGAGGGTCGTTATGTCATATGTTCAACTCTTCTGTCCCACGTGTAAGAACTGACTGGGGAAAGAGGGCTTTTTCTTATGCTGCTCCCACAGCCTGGAATTCCCTCCAGTGGAGACTGTGTGAACTGGTCTCAGTCAGATGTTTTCGCTCGCTGAAAAACAGAGCGTGAATCTTTCAAAAATTGTCAGTGCCTTTAAATGAACATTTTGTTCTTAATTTCATACATTCCTCGTCAAATGTAAATATGTTTTTGTACTTTGTGTTGCTGTTATGTTTTTCACTTTTCCCCGGGTCAAAAGAGGTTTGTATCTCAATGGGTTCTTACCGGGTTAAATAAAGGTTAATAAAAAATAAAATGAAGAAATGGAGTGTGGTGTAATGAGGTATAGTTGGATGTGACAGAAGAATGAGCCTTTCTTTTGAGACACAGTCCACAGCGCAGCAGCACCTTCTGTCCTTCAGATGGCAGGACCGAACCTGTCACAGCACTTCCCACTCATTTAACCTCGACGCCGCCGTCTGATCCACTTTCTTCGGCCTCAGTTTAATTTGTAAAAGAATGCACCTGATATCACTTGACTGGATACTGGATGACCAGCCCGGTGTCCTGTCGAGCCGTGCGCCCCAGTCCAGATGAGAGTCCCGCCGCGTAATTGGACAGTTTCGCGGATATCGAGTTATGCCTCCCCTCTCTTTGTGTTAAAGTTTCACAATTTTACGAATAATGAACACGACATGTTTGAAAAGGCTACTAAAGATGTCAGTTTACATTTTTAAACTTCTAACTTTATAAGATTATTAGCAAACTTTGACGAGCAAATGTCAGCATCTAGATTTGCTCCTCTTGACTGTCATTCATTTATAAACACATGTTTCAAAAGGCGAAGTGTAAGTCCAGTTCTGCTCCTCGTTAAAACAATCCTTTACAGACAATTCATTTACGGAGATCTGCGAGCGTTTATGTCGAATTTTCCGCCCTCGGGTCAGGCAGCCAATTATATTAATGACAGAAGATATTTTCACAAACAAAAGTATTTGTTGAGATCTGCTCCTCCTGATTAGGTTATATTTAAAGGAAACTGCGGAGATTTCACAGTCAAACTCAACATAATCGAAGTCAATATTCGGCAAAACAGACAACAATCTTAAATCAGTGATCAAGGAAAACGAATGAAAAAGGAAACATTTCAGTGCTTGGCGCTAGCAGAGAAGTGCAGGGGCTCACGTCCCGACACCACACCGGCTGCTCACAGAGGACGTGTAGCCCGAGTTGAACCCTGATTTGGCTCTCCCTGGATTAAGGGAGTAAGTGATTCTTTGAGTGACTCTCCTCATGTCTGTGAGGTTATGAGTTCGTCTGCGCGCAGATCCAAAACTTCAAATCATGAGGGTCCGACACGATAGGATAGATGTAGACCCTTTAAAAGTTTGTGAACAGAAACATTCTACATTCAGAAAACTGCAACATAATGTGATTTCACTGGAGAAACTGGGATTAACCTCAGAATATCACAAAATATGACAAATGGAGATGATTTTGGAAAATGAAAACCGTTCAGACACATGTGAGTGACATCACAGCCTGGTTTAAACACATTTATTATTGGAATCCTGGTTCTTAGGTTTTACTGGAGAAATACTCACAGAAATGATGAGTTTTTCATTTTATCTACAGATAAACTTTAACTTTAATAGACTTTAACATAAATGATACTTTTTGTGAAGCTCATATACAATTTTGAGGGTGGAAAAGTGTGTATGCTCCATCTTTTGTTACAGAAAAGCAAACTAACTGACATTTCTAGCCTGGAAATTCCAAATTGTTGCTTATTTTTAATCACAATAACTTAAAATCATTACTGTGTCAGATTTGGTGTCAGTTAATCATTGAAAGTGCATTATTGTCCACTTCATTTTTCCTCCGGTCGCCTCCAGTCTGGAATTTTGACCATTCCGATGACAACATTTGAAGTGAGTCCATCCTAATGTGGCAGTATGGCCTGCGGGGCGGACCTCGACACATTCGCGTTCCTATTGGCTACTCTCAATGCCTGTCACCCTCTAAAAAGTCGTAGTTTAAGGAGGTCGTGGTTCAGCCGTCTTAGCAACGCAAGCTCCAGCGCTAAAACAGTCTGTTGCCAGTGTGTTAGGGTTTAGCGGTAACAAGTCTCTATTTTCAGATGTGAAGGACTGAAGCAAACGATCTCCTCCTTCTCACCTTTTCTGTGGTTCAACTTGGTTCCAGCTCCTGCGGTGTCAACAAGGAACGAAAAAATGCCTTAAGTACAATGGACAACGGATACAAGAAAAGGACTGTGCAAATATTGACTGGACACGGCATGTAACTGGCTCTTCTATTTAAGATACATCTCTGAATAGTTACATAAATTATACCTTTTCATAGAACTGGAATCTTCAGTGCAAGAAATGGAAATCTAGCCTAGCTTAAATTGCGTATGACAGGTTTCTATGATTTTCTAATGTTGACTTTATTTAGTGTATTAATACTTGTTGTAAATAGAAATTATAGTTTTACACCAATCAGATCGCTGTTTGTGGAGAAAAGTTGAAAAACCTGTTGAAAAATACAGGAAGTAAACAAACTGATGACATCACACTGGGGAGACAAAGATTATGCATCATTTACACAAAGTACACTACTTTTTTGACCCTTTAAACATTAATTCAACAAAATAAAGGTATTTTTATTTGTCAAAAAAAAAAAAAAAAACTGTGACATTAGATGATGTTTTGGCCCAGTGTACAGTGTTGTTGCTATGGTAATTTCCTAGCGTGATGTCATCATTTACAACCAGGAAGTAAAATTAAAAAGCTAAAAATTGCAAAAATGGTGTAAAATTTGTAAAGAATTTTAGCTAATTTTGAAATATGTTTATCTGAACTACATTTTGGTTAAATGAGTAGCCCAACCTGTCATGGGCCCTTTAAAATGACTGGAATTTATCGAGAAGTTTTGACTTGATGAGATTTAATTGTTTATGTGATGCAGAATATTTCACTGGTTTCAAGGTTATAATAAGAAAACACATTTGCCAGTGGGGTTGGTAAAATGATCTTAACCCCATTTGGTTTGAATTAAGAAGTAACGTATTAAAACAGCTCAGAAACAGGTTGAAATAAGAAAAAAATCTAGTTCCATCAAAAAAACAGTCTTAGCTAATCCTAACCAGTCAAAACAGTCTGGAATTAAGATCCATATCCTGAACTCAAGACATTTGAACTCATCTAGAAATTGCATATTTGCAGTGTTGTCTCTCTCCATCAAGAACGAACCTGTGTCCCTTTTATGCATTTATTTTGGGTTAAATCCCGGTGGCGTTGTTAGGTTTTATAAATTTATGCTGAAACGATGAGACTACGCCCCGCTCTGCTACACTAACAAAAAAAAGAGGGATAAAAACCAGGTCCAAACATTTACCGTACAGCCTGCACGTCTCCCAGTGTTTCTGCGACTTGTCTCTTTTAGGTCCGACCCTCCAGAGTGCTGCGGGTGTCGTGTGCAGCCCCAGAACCGCCTCCTCACTCAGGACATCTCCAGTCTGCTCAAAGACCCACCAGGACACCGGGATTCTGCAACTCAACCTTCTCGCACTGTTTTTCTGCTTGGATTGTGGCTCTGATGTTGACTCCAGTATCGTACGGAGGATGAAATGTTCAAATGTCGAGGTGTGTGAGAGATTTTTCACCGCACCTTTGGGTCTCAGTCAAAGGTCTCGGCGCAGTTTGACCGGAGGGCAGAGTCAGATCGTGTGTCAGGGCGGTTTGAGGAGAGTAATAACCCTCAGGACAAGAGACTCCCCAGTGTCCAGCAGCCAGGGCGTCACAGAGTCTCACAAAGCCTCACTCTTACTCCGCTGTGCTGGTCCGGTTTGTTCTTGAAGATCTTTTGACGCGTTCGGTGTAAAAAGTCAAAGACAGGCTCGATGCAAGTCTAGTGTTCAGAGTTGGGAGTGAAGTGCTATAAAAGTAACAAATGACTGATAGTTTGCATTTTTCAGTATCTCCATACATAACATGTTACTAAAGTTGAAAATGGCCAATATATAACTTGTTACAATCTCAGTAATGCGATTATTTATGAGGCATTTATTGTGGTTTGTGCATTTGGGATAAACACCGTAACAGAATAGGGCAGGACTGTGTAGTGGATGAGGGGTTATGAGTGTGGACATTCAGCACAGCCACGGTCAAGCTTCCATCTTCATTTGGATTCAGTTTTTCTAGATTGTAACATCAAGCTGCCCAGGAACTACAGGTGGAAATGAGCTATTTATGCTACAACCTGGTACAAGGCATCTGTCCTTTTTTTTTTTTTTATTAGTGTTTATCGTACATTGTGCCTGTATAAATAAAAATACCTTTCCATACCATTTTAAATCTAATCCTAACCCTACCACCAACCCTAACCCCTAACTCTGAACCCCTAACCCTAACCCCAACCCCAAAGCCTAACACCCTAACACAGGGTTATTCAAGAGGGTCTCTGATAATGATGCGGTCGTGAAGACTTTTAATGCTCGTGGGAGAGATTTGTTTTTCTTTGGATTTCGCGGTTCACAGCGGTACGAGCACAGAAACACAGCGTTTACATCAGCAGGGGGTGTGCGCCTCCTACTGGATCCTTGTACCGTTCTGTGATTGGAGCCCACAGTCTCCGCTTTAGGACTTTAATGGACTTGAGGCAGTCACATGAAAGCACAGTTTGATGCAGGGGCGTCGGACTGGGGGGTAAAGGGTCCTCAAAAGCATGGGATGTTGTTGGTTTTTTTCTCAGTTGCATATTTCTACACTTTGATCTACTATTGTTGTAATAAAATGCATTGTGGTTGAGTAAAGTCCTTGAGAGACTAAATACAAATTATGCACGACATCTGAGGGCCCCATCATCCCTTTGGAGGAAAATCATTGTTCAGGCATTAGCAACTTTGTTAACAAATAAACTAGGGATAATAATTTGCAGTTAGTGTATTTTCTTGTGGTAATTTTTGTGAGATTGTTCTGGTAGTCAAAGCAAATATTAACATTACTGTGTCATAATATAAACCGGTAGATTAGCAAGTTAGGGCTGTAAGTCTTTCAGTCATTTAGTCGATTAATCGGTCGAATCGGTCGATGGTGTTTTAGTTGACCGATATTTTTAATAGTCGACTAATAATTTTATTTCAATTAAGCCGAGACGGTGCAGGTGAACTGGAAAAAAATTGGACTGAAAATTGTCCAGAAAATTCAAATTTCATCAATTTTTTTCCTTACAACTATTTTTTAAAAATCTGTTTTAGAATTAGATATAAAAAAAAAGTCCTTCTGTACGTTTCATCAGAATCTTGTTCCCAAATTGTACAGTCTGGTGTAGGATCTACTTTAAGGCTGATCTTTACGTCTCGAGGGAGAAAAATGCATTTTAAGAAAACGTCCTTTGAAGTTACAGTGTCCCAGAGAAATCTATGGATGAAGTGGATGGAGGAATAAAACATTTTTAGAGCAGATTGGACACGTTTGTTGTTTCCACATGTCGATATGTTGAGAGAGCAAACTGACCAAATGAGTTTTGCCTGTAGTGTCTCGCATTAAGAGTATTTATACGACAAAAACAGCGAAAAAGGGAAGCTATGGAGTGGATAAGCTAAAGATCTTGGAGTGAATCTTGAGTTTATATACATATAATACACTGTTTCCTGGTACTTTTCTGTATAAATTGGTCTTTTTTTTGCATGAACTCCAGTGCAGTTGTGTTTTTTGGTGCAGTTTGGGTCAGATACACAGAGACACTTCATAGTTATGCCTTGACACTCCCCCTTTTTAGTGAAACCATAACAATCGCCAAAGTTACTGGGATACATAAATCATACAAAAAAATCTGTATTAGGAGCCCACGAGAAGGTTTGTATCTGGGGCCCAGAATTTGGTGCGACGCCCCTGGTTTGATAGATCACAGTGGAACGTCCCGCTTCAGTGGAATACTGTTTGTACTGTTATTTTATCTTTATAAGTTGATCCTTTTAGATTATTTAAATCAGGCACACGTAATAGCAGCTACCCTGTGCAAAAAGTTCCCACCTGTCTCTCCAATGTAGCCTACTATAGAATCATATTTTTTAGCTCTCATAGTTGTGGTAAATGTGGCAGCACCCGTTAAACCACTTAATTTATGTTTCCTCTGCCTCTATAACATTTGCATATTCATTCACTCACATGAGCAAAACTGCACTGTGTCTTTTTTAGCGTCTGTGGGAGACACAAATGTCAATAGTGTCAGGTAAGGGTTAGGGTTAGGGTTAGGGTTAGATAAATGAAGCCCATGATGTATTACAGTTTCAAAGGAAGTGGCCCGACACTGCTCGCCTTCGTCTGTCAGAGGGTAACCACTCAAACCCCAGCTGATAACACTGTAGCTGTGTCCACACTCCGCCCACTCCAAACCAGACTTAATGTGACGGGCCTGACGTCTGTAAACCTGTGCAACCCTGAGAGATTAAAGGAATAAGGGTGAAAGGAAAATCTGAAATGTGGGCTGCTCTAGTCAACAAATCCAGTTCTTCCCTCACTTTAAATCCAGACAAAACTGTCGCAATGTTCTTGACAAATAGAAGTAAGCATGCTCACCTCAGGAATTCACCAATTTAGGAGTTACTAGATCCAACTTTGGCATTTAAAAACCATGCAAAGAAACCTGGAAAAAGGTCCATGTAGCAAATTGCAGACACATCCAAGGGTCCCTCACCTCTGGGGCGTCCCATCTGTATAAGGTCCATGATGTTCCCTCACTTCATGCACCGGAGCTGGTCACAGGCTCCAGAGCAGCTGCAGACCCTCTTGGATCAGTACAGAAACGTGCCCTAAAAATCCATGATCACAAACCAAGGCAGTATCACCATTGTTCTATTCTCACCAAATATGATAAATCTAAAATATATTTTACCAACGTTGGCTTAGTTTTTTAAATCATTAAAAAGCACCTCCTCTAAGACAATGTGTGGCTCCCGGTGCAGGTAAAATAATCCTAAAAGGTACATGATCCACCTCAAGAGGAGAATGCAGTGTTCTAAAATGTAGGAGCTCTTTTGCCAGATCTGTCTTTTTTTTGTCCCAGTGAGTCAATGGAACACAAGACCAGCAGAGATGATCACATGTCCAGCATTTAAAGGACACAGGTTCTGCTGCAGTGACTTTTTGAGCTTTTAACCCTATTCTAACAATGTTCTTCATCAAAAACACACCTGGAGTAGCATTCAGTTGCATTCACGCTGTTCTGAGGAATGTTTATTAGAAAACCCTCCCCTTTGAGCGTCAAACACACGTCCTGCTGAACTTCTGGGACGTATTTTCAGACTTCATACGTCACTTATCAGAGGATCTACTGCTGTTTTAAGTATAAAATCATCACCAGACTCGTTCTGATCACTTCTGCCTCTAAACACGATAACTGCTGCTGCAAATCCACACAATGACGTCTTTTCAGCGCTAACGTCACTAGATTGTATACAGCACTGGCGCCATCTGCTGGCTAGATGCACTCAGTAAGCTTCATTTCACAGCGATTGATAACACAGAATGAATAGGAAACTTTTTCTTTTGTTATAAAACATCAGATGCAAATTTAAGGCATTCAAGAGCATGTTTAAAAGCTAACAACAATGTGAAAAATGCTGAATATTTTTCCTTTAAAACATTTGCACATTTGACAAAAATATAACTGCTGGAAAGGTGAGTTTGTACCCATAAGAAACACATTTATGTACAGTGTGTAAGTGTGTGTGTGAGAAGAGTGTGTGTTTGTGCAGGAGGCTGTCTGACAGTTTTAGCAGTGACTGATCTAAGGGTGGGATTATTTGTGTGTAATTAAATATAATATGTAACTGAAATATGTACAATGACAAGGCCAAGCTTCTATCTTCATTTGGATTCAGTTTTTCTAGATTGTAACGTCAACCTGCCCAGGAACTACAGGCGGAAATGAGCTATTCATGCTACAACCAGGTACGAGGCATCTGTCCTTTTTTGGTCAGTGTTTATTATACACTAGGGCTGGGCGATATGGCAAAAAATATTTTCATGATTTTCTTGGGGCCAGATCACGATTTCATAACGATTCATGATCACTGTGTATTTTTTTATTGCCTGTAATAGAGCTGCATGATTAAGGAAAAATATCTAACTGTGATTTTTTTGACCAGTGCTATTGAGATTAGGTTTGCGATTTATGTTTTAATAACAGGATTCTGTTCAAATTCACATTTTTGTAATTTTGAGTCATGTTTTTGTTGTTTTTGTCGTGTTTCGGTGCATTGAGTCGCGTTTGTTGTTTGTAGGCCGTATTTGTCACTTTTGAGTGCGCTTTTGGTCACGCTTCTGCTGTTTCAGATCATGTTTGTACAAATCCAAACTACGGTGTTTGCAGTTTTTAATCAAATCAATCGTTGTTTGTAGAAGAAATGATTGCACTTCAAAAATTACAGTCTTTGTTAATTGCACCCATTAAAATTGCGACCAACCCTAACCCCTAACGCTAATGTCAGATACTCATTGTTTGTATTATTATTTCCTGGCACTCCAATCCATCATTGCAGAACACGTAGGGGCTCTCACTGGAGGAAAAAACACACAAAACGCCGGGAGATAACATTGAAGAAAGGGTGAAGGCAATACAGGAGCGGCTGTGCGAGAGGAGGACGTCCGACGAATGATAATGTCGGCGTGTGCGTCCACGTTTACCCCGCCGTGTGGGGACCAAACCCGTACACACTGACACTGATGGGGACCGGGTTTACCTCTGTGTATCCACAACATCAATCATGTTTTCAAGGTTGGTCATGGGTGAAATATGGTTAAGGTTGGGCTCGGGGCAGGAGCAAGTCTTGTTAAGGTTAAAGACCTTTAATGGTTTTACAGGCTTTCACAAAACCTCTAGTTTAAAGTGGATCTGGGTAGACTGCACTAAAACGTAGGGAACATGATTATACTTAAGACTGTCCTATACATTTTGCATATTTGTTGCCTGTTTTTGTACATTTTATAATGTTACTTCCTGGTTGGACATGGGTTAGCAGCAGATATGACGTAGTTAGAGGTAATTCCACAGCTGTTACCTAGCAACCAGACTGTAAACAAGGGACAAAATCCAGAAACATTTCACAATGGTTCAGAATTTCCCTGATAACACCTCTACTGCCAGAAAAATGTGTCAGCTGCTGCAAGTTGTCCCTGTATTTTCAACAATATGTCGCCTATTGATGACATCACAGAGAGAGTCAGCATTACTTTCTGTCAAACTTTTATTTTTCAACATTTCTTCATAAACAGCAACTTCACTTTTTTAAGGCTTTAATTTTACTTCCTGGTTGTAAATGATGACATCACACTTTGAAATGACCAAGAAACCATCCTGTACACTGCACCAAAACTTCTCTAATCTCACTGATTTTTTTTTTTATTTGACAAAGAAAAATACACTTGAACGTCTTTATTTTGTTGAATCTGTTTAAAGGGTCAAAAAAGTAATTTCTTGTGTGTAAATGATGCATATTTGTCTCCCCAGTGTGAAACAGCGACCTGATTGGTGTAATGATTTATATTTACAAAATGTATTAATATACAGAAAAAAGTGAAAATCAGAAAATCATACAAATCCGCCCTATGCACTTGGCTTTCTATTTAACTTTAAAACAAAAAGGTTGTGCTGTAGATCTGTAAAGGATTTTCTAACGCCGTGACTTCCCTGTTTCTTTCTTTTCTGTTTTAAGGATTTTTTAGACAGAAACTGGGTCATTCAGAGGACAGAACTCCAAGCAACAAACAAAGTAGTGCAGTCTACACAATTCAGTGTCTGGGACAGTCACAGAATGTCCCAACATGGCCGCAGGAGCAGCACCAGTCCTCAGCACATCTCCAGGTCAAACAGGCTATATTTATCATCTGTGAGCGGAAATGGTCAAAGATACAACTCCTCACCATTTACAACTCACCCTCAGACCCAAAACCAAGTGCTGGTAGGAGTAAGACTACCACTCCTTAGGGCATAGGGGGGCAAACTAAGGCCCGCGGGCCATATGCAGCCCTTTTGGCATTTTGATCCGGCCCGCAAAGCATTTAATAAATAAAAATAAATGAGTTAAGTATGGCACAGTTGTCTGAGATGGCAGTTGCTTGTTCATTTAAGATCAGTTTTGAGAATAGCCACCTCTAGAATAACACCACACTTTGATGCATCGGCTAAAAAGAGTGACCAACAGCACTGTTTCCACTGAATAAATGATTGTTGCCATTCTGATGTAGTTTTTTGTGTATTTTAGGCATTAACTTTATGTGTAATCGTATGTGTGTAATATACAGTAGTTAACAACATCCAAACTGTAAACTGTAAAAATCCAATGGCCCTTGAGTCAAAAAGTTTGCCCAGACCTGCCTTTGGGTCGTGAACGATTATGCTGAATATGACTCCGGTAACAGTTCTGGGGTGATTCAGTGGACTAGTCTAAAAACAGATGCTCCATTAAACAACTGTTTGTTTGTCTGTAGTTAGCTCCTCCCATCAGACATATATAAGGCATTCAACCAGAAGACTGTTAGAGGACCCGAAGAAGAAGCTACTTGGATGAGTGGTAAAACATATTCCCTCTAAAAACTTGACAGAATTCAGTGTTCTTTTGCTAAATCCGACTTAACATAGCAGCTGCTTTCATCATAGTTGGTCATTTGAGCAGAATACATCCTCTTTAAAGGAGCTGTACCCAAGCAGGCCCTGAACATTCCAGCTGATTTAAATACATGATATTCATTTACAATCTTATAATGTTACATTTTATTTACTATTTGGTTGTCATTCATTTTCTTGTTTAAAAGCACACTGCACTACTTTACCGCCTTGTGTCTGTGATGATCAGGAAGGGCATGTTATTGGGGGCCCCTTTGGGTTGGGGGCCCAAGGCAATTGCGGCCTGTTGACTAAAGGTAAGTCCGCCACTGACTCCACCTCCTCTTAGAACGAGTCTGGTGATGATTTAAGGACTAAACAGCGAAAGATTCTCTGATAAGTGACGTATTAAGTCTGAAAATACGTCCAAAAATCAGCAGGAACTTCAGCAGGAAGTGTGTTTGATGCTCGGAGGGGGAGGATTTTCTAATAAACATTCCTCAAAACAGCGTGAATGCAACTGAATGCTACTCCAGGTGTGTTTTTGATGACAGAACATTGTTAGAACAGGGTTAAAAGCTCAAAAAAGTCACTATAGCAAAAATATGTGCCCTTTAAAGCCCTTTAAGGTATACTTACTATACTTTATTTAAAGGTATACTTTAATACTTTTACTTAAGTAGATGTTTTAATGTGTCACTTTTGCTTACACCTAAGTCATATTTTGCTCCTGCTGTACAAAATGGTGTACTTCT